>JANIIK010001143.1:80000-84232 GCA_027704905.1 Muraenolepis orangiensis
GCAATCTATCAGCCTGTTTTGTTTTTGTTTGCCAAGTTAGGCACATTTGAACACAATGTGTGATGTGTGTTATCATTATTTTCAAATAATATCATTTTCTTTATAAAAAAAAAAGATTTGGTCTTCAAAAAAAATAGAACATTTTTTTTTTCCAAAAATGAGTCTTGAAAAAGAGGTCGTCTTATAATCGGGTCAATACGGTAATATGAATATTATAGATATTAACTTTATACACATTTATGTTATATATATATAGGAATAGGAACATTATAGATATTAACATCATACACATTGATATTATTATGAATATTATAGATATTAACGTTATACACATTGATATTATGTATGAATATATTATCGATATTAGGTTAATATCTATAACATTCATATATAATATCAATGTGTATAATGTTATTATTAACATTATATTAACATAACATTGATATTATATATATATATATATATACGTATATATATATATATAGGAATAGGAATATTATTAATATAAAATATATTAACATTATACACATTAATATTATATATAGGAATAGGAATATTATGTATATTAACATTATATATATTCATATTCATATGAATAGTATAGATATTCACATATACATATAGATAAACATAGATAAACACACACACACACACAGTATCACAGTATATACTGTGTGAGAATAGATAGATAGATAGATAGATAGATAGATAGATAGATAGATAGATAGATAGATAGATAGATATAGATAGATAGATAGATAGATAGATAGATAGATAGATAGATAGATAGATAGATTTATGTTATTGGTCCCGTCCATCTCATTGCCTTAAGACACATTTTGTTTACACAAATTCAAAAATAATCTAATAAAAAGACCTTGTCTGCATCTCCGTGTGTATATCAATGTTTAATGTCCTCTCAGTTGGAGCTGGGCTTCCATGTGTTGAACCAACACAACACATTTTAATCTAATCTATGACCATGTGATCATACCGCAGACCAAGCATTATGAAATATAATGTCACATTATCACGCCAAGCTCAAACTCTGTTCTATCATTTGGAGACATTTGGGACTTCAGATGAGGAGCAAAGCGAGGCCGTCTGTAGAAGCTGCTGCAGCCTCCAAGCCCTCACTGCCCTGACCTCTGAAACCAGCCTCCTTACAAGCTTCATTTAGCAGGGCTGAGCCTCATGGAAAGAAATGCTCCAAGTGGAGCCACATAACCAAGGCCATTTAGTGTAGGAGCAGAGGGATGCCTATGGATTTAATATAGGCCATTTATTTGATGGATTTAGATTATTTCAATGTACCTTTTCATTTAGGTGTTAATATGTCGTGTGCAGCTGTATGTGTTCTCAAAGGGAATTCAACATTCAACATTCAAGATAACTTGATTTATCCCGAGGGAAATTAAGGATGCCTGTTATTCTTGTGAATATGAGTTGTCTTAAATTCAAAGTGCTTGTGACATCATACATGTGGCATTGAGTTAAAACTGAAAAATGAGCCGAATTCGTATAAAATACCGATATATATCGTATATCGCCATGCAGCCTAAAAATAGCGGGATATGATTCTTGGTCCGTATCGCCCAGCCCTACTTGGGACCAGTCGCCTAGCAAGCTTTCCACAAGCTGTCATTCCTGGAATGACAGCCCAGGGGGCGCTGTTTTACCATTCTTAAAAACCATGGAGGATTAAACTATAACACATGCATTTCGTCATGTCACCTTAACGTATCGCGGGCCGCCAGAAACATTTATTAATTATACTTTTAAGTATCAACAGGCAGTGAGCAGGGGTGTGTAGTTATATCAAAAGATAAATATATATACATGTATATCCAGCAGGTAGTGAGCAGGGGTGTGTAGTTATATCAGCAGTTGATATTAATATATATATATACGGTAAGTACAGTAAAAATGTACATGACTATCATACAGGTATGTGAACAATAAATATGTAAACTATGAATATGTAAACTATAAATATTTCAACTTTAGTTAGAGGTAGGGAGTTATGATACAGTGCAAGACCGTTGAAGACATTGATGGTGAAAGGATATAGTCAGCAGAGTTCAGAGGTCATATGTTGGACAGCAGAGGGGGGTGGGAGTTCAGAGGAGGGGGGGGGGCTGTCATCGTGGTACAGAGGTCAGAGGGGGGGGGGGGCTGTCATCGTGGTACAGAGGTCAGAGGGGGGGGGGCTGTCATCGTGGTACAGAGGTCAGAGGGGGGGGGGCTGTCATCGTGGTACAGAGGTCAGAGGGGGGGGGGGGGGCTGTCATCGTGGTACAGAGGTCAGAGGGGGGGGGGGGGCTGTCATCGTGGTACAGAGGTCAGAGGGGGGGGGCTGTCATCGTGGTACAGAGGTCAGAGGGGGGGGGGCTGTCATGGTGGTACAGAGGTCAGAGGGGGGGGGGGGGCTGTCATCGTGGTACAGAGGTCAGAGGGGGGGGGGGGCTGTCATCGTGGTACAGAGGTCAGAGGTGGGGGGGGCTGTCATCGTGGTACAGAGGTCAGAGGAGGGGGGGGCTGTCATCGTGGTACAGAGGTCAGAGGGGGGGGGGGGCTGTCATCGTGGTACAGAGGTCAGAGGAGGGGGGGGCTGTCATCGTGGTACAGAGGTCAGAGGGGGGGGGGGGCTGTCATCGTGGTACAGAGGTCAGAGGAGGGGGGGGCTGTCATCGTGGTACAGAGGTCAGAGGGGGGGGGGGCTGTCATCGTGGTACAGAGGTCAGAGGAGGGGGGGCTGTCATCGTGGTACAGAGGTCAGAGGGGGGGGGGGCTGTCATCGTGGTACAGAGGTCAGAGGGGGGGGGGGGGCTGTCATCGTGGTACAGAGTTCAGAGGGGGGGGGCTGTCATCGTGGTACAGAGTTCAGAGGGGGGGGGCTGTCATCGTGGTACAGAGTTCAGAGGGGGGGGGGCTGTCATCGTGGTACAGAGTTCAGAGGGGGGGGGCTGTCATCGTGGTACAGAGTTCAGGGGGGGGGGCTGTCATCGTGGTACAGAGTTCAGAGGGGGGGGGGGCTGTCATCGTGGTACAGAGGTCAGAGGGGGGGGGCTGTCATCGTGGTACAGAGTTCAGGGGGGGGGGCTGTCATCGTGGTACAGAGGTCAGAGGGGGGGGGGCTGTCATCGTGGTACAGAGTTCAGGGGGGGGGGGCTGTCATCGTGGTACAGAGGTCAGAGGGGGGGGGGCTGTCATCGTGGTACAGAGTTCAGGGGGGGGGGCTGTCATCGTGGTAGAGAGTTCAGAGGGGGGGGGGGCTGTCATCGTGGTACAGAGGTCAGAGGAGGGGGGGGCTGTCATCGTGGTACAGAGGTCAGAGGGGGGGGGGCTGTCATCGTGGTACAGAGTTCAGAGGGGGGGGGGGCTGTCATCGTGGTACAGAGGTCAGAGGAGGGGGGGGCTGTCATCGTGGTACAGAGGTCAGAGGGGGGGGGGGGCTGTCATCGTGGTACAGAGGTCAGAGGGGGGGGGGGGCTGTCATCGTGGTACAGAGGTCAGAGGGGGGGGGGGGCTGTCATCATGGTACAGAGTTCAGAGGAGGGGGGGGCTGTCATCGTGGTACAGAGGTCAGAGGGGGGGGGGGGGGGTGTGGAGCAGAGTTCAGTGAGATGACAGCTGAGGGGAAGAAGCTGTTCCTCAGCTGCTTGACTTGAAACAGAGGTTCCTGTAGCGCCTCCCAGAGGGGAGGAGGGCCAACAGTCCATGGTTGGGGTGAGACCTGTCTTTGGGGTGAGACCTGTCTTTGGGGTGAGACCTGTCTTTGGGGTGAGACCTGTCTTTGGGGTGAGAGCTGTCTTTGGGGTGAGAGCTGTCTTTGGGGTGAGACCTGTCTTTGGAGTGAGAGGTGTCTTTGACTATTTGCTGTGCCTTCCTCAGAAAAGGCACAGCAAATTGTCAAATTGTCAGTGTGTGTGTGTGTGTGCGCGCGTGCGCGTGCGTGCGTGCGTGCGTGCGTGTGCTGTGTGTGTGTGTACTTCTCAGTCCGGGTACGCTGGAGAGTCTGTGTCATCAGGACAATCTGTCAAAGCATGAGTGTGTGGGTAGACTTAAACAGGCCGGCTGATTCTCATGCGCTGCAGGTGTGGGGGAATGTAAATGCGGGTTGACGCTGCCCCCTAGTGGAGGCAGGGTGAATAGCCATCGTGACAATTAACATCATACACATTGATATTATTATGAATATTAGAGATATTAACATCATACACATTGATATT
>JANIIK010001144.1:0-25000 GCA_027704905.1 Muraenolepis orangiensis
CTAAATAATACATTTTCAGAGAAATAAGGTAACATATTTAAGATGTTGTTGCCCTGATAGTATGAGGACATGTTAAATTCTGAGTTTGTTAACAGTGGTTTAAGGTGTATGTTGTATTACATTCATATTCTACTCATAGACAATAAGGTGGAATTTAGAGTTGGTTAGAAAAGTTTAGCCTTTTCCTTAAAATGTGCCATTTTACGGAAACTTTAATTATTACCTTTGCTAAATATTTGTACATATTTTAGACAGCTAACTGTTATCATTTAAATATCTATTTTTTACATTGACTACACTTCTCTTGTGTTCATTATTGAAGTAAAATCCTTGTGTTCTTTCAACCCAGTTCCTAACATGTTCCTGTTGATGTTGTGTGAAGGCTGAATGGCTGTCGTCTGTCAAAGAGATGCTGTGAAGCTCTGGCCTCAGTTCTCAGCTCCAACTCCTCCAGTCTGAGAGAGCTGGACCTGAGTACCAACGACCTGCAGGATTCAGGAGTGAAGCTGCTCTCTGCTGGACTGGGGAGTCCACACTGTACACTGGAGACTCTCAGGTCAGTTGGACTCAATGAGCAAACACTTACAGCACAGGGTTTGATATCAGAATACATTCAACTGATTCCATGCATTGAGGAGATCTTTAGAACCAGGTGACCATCTCCATCACTAAGGACCACAACCACCCTGGGCACCATCTCTTCTCCCCTACCGTCTGGTCGCTGGTTCTGCAGCATCCGTACAAGGACTACCAGGTTTAAGGACAGTTTATATCCACAGGCAGTGACCTACTGAACTTCTAGGAGTGCTGCCACTATCATAACATTGTCATTAACATGACACTATCATAACATTGTCATTAACAATACACTGTCATAACATGTCATTAACATTACACTATAATAACATTGTCATTAACATTACACTATAATAACATTGTCATTAACATTACACTATCATAACATTGTCATTAACATTACATTATAATAACATTGTCATTAACATTACACTATAATAACATTGTCATTAACATTACATTATCATAACATGTCATTACCATTACACCATCATAACATTGTCATTAACTTTAAACTATCATAACATTGTCATTAACATGACACTATCGTAACATTGTCATTAACATGACACTATCATAACATTACAATATGATAACATTGTCATTAACATGACACTATCGTAACATTGTCATTAACATGACACTATCATAACATTACACTATCATAACATTGTCATTAACATGACACTATCATAACATTACACAGTCATAACATTGTCATTAACATTACACTATCATAACATTGTCATTAACATTACACTATCATAACATTGTCATTAACATTACACTATCATAACATTGTCATTAACATTACACTATCATAACATTGGCATTAACATTACACTATCATAACATTGTCATTAACATTACACTATCATAACATTGTAATTAACATTACACTTTCATAACATTATCACTAACATTACACTTTCATAACATTGTCATTAACATTACACTATCATAACATTATCAATAACATTACATTACCATAACGTTGTCATTAACATTACACTATCATAACATTGTCATTAACATTACAATATCATAACATTGTCATTAACATTACACTATCATAATATTGTCAGTAACATTACACTATCATAACATTGTCATTAACATTACACTATCATAACATGTCATTAACATTACACTATCATAACATGTCATTAACATTACGCTATTATAGCATGTCATTAACATTACACTATCATAACATGTCATTAACATTACACTATTATAGCATTTCATTAACATTACACTATTATAGCATGCCATTAACATTACCCTATCATAACATTACACTATCATAACATTGTCATTAACATGACAGTATCATACATTACACTATCATAACATTGTCATTAACATTACGCTATCATAACATGTCATTAACATTACACTATCATAACATGTCATTAACATCACACTGTCATAACATGTCATTAACATTACACTATAATAACATTGTCATTAACATTACACTGTCATAACATTGTCATTAACATGACACTATCATAACATTATCACTAACATTACACTTTCATAACATTGTCATTAACATTACACTATCATACCATTATCAATAACATTACATTACCATAACGTTGTCATTAACATTACACTATCATAACATTGTCATTAACATTACACGATCATAACATTGTCATTAACATTACTCTATCATAACATGTCATTAACATTACACTGTCATAACATGTCATTAACATTACACTATGATAACATTGTCATTAACATTACACTGTCATAACATGTCATTAACTTTACACTATAATGACATTGTCATTAACATTACACTATCATAACATTGTCATTAACATTACACTATCATAACATTGTCAATAACATTACATTACCATAACGTTGTCATTAACATTACACTATCATAACATTGTCATTAACATTACACTATCATAACATTGTCATTAACATTACACTATCATAATATTGTCAGTAACATTACACTATTATAGCATGTCATTAACATTACACTATCATAACATGTCATCAACATTACACTATCATAACATGTCATTAACATTACACTATTATAGCATTTCATTAACATTACACTATTATAGCATGCTATTAACTTTACCCTATCATAACATTACACTATCATAACATTGTCATTAACATGACACTATCATACATTACACTATCATAACATTGTCATTAACATTACGCTATCATAACATGTCATTAACATTACACTATCATAACATGTCATTAACATCACACTGTCATAACATGTCATTAACATTACACTATAATAACATTGTCATTAACATTACACTATAATAACATGTCATTAACATTACACTGTCATAACATGTCATTAACATTACACTATAATAACATTGTCATTAACATTACACTATAATAACATGTCATTAACATTACACTATCATAACATTGTCATTAACATGACACTATCATAACATGTCATTAACATTACACTGTCATAACATGTCATTAACATTACACTATAATAACATTGTCATTAACATTACACTATCATAACATTGTCATTAACATTACACTATCATAACATTGTCAATAACATTACACTATAATAACATTGTCATTACCATTACATTATCATAACATTGTCATTAACATTACACTATCATAACATTGTAATTAACATTACACTTTCATAACATTATCATTAACATTACACTATAATAACATTGTCAATAACATTACATTACCATAACGTTGTCATTAACATTACACTATCATAACGTTGTCATTAACATTACACTATCATAACATGTCATTAACATTACACTATCATAACATGTCATTAACATTACACTATCATAACATGTCATTAACATTACACTATCATAACATGTCATTAACATTACACTATCATAACATGTCATTAACATTACACTATCATAACATTGTCATTAAGCACTGCAGAGGGTGGTGAAAACCGCCCAACTCATCGTTGGACTACCCCTCCCTGCAATAAACACCACCCACCACAAACGGTGTCTGAGGAAGGCACAACAAATAGTGTAAAACCCTCTCACCCCAACCATGGACTGTTAGCCCTCCTCCCCTCCGGGAGGCGCTATAGAAACCTTTGTTCCAAGTCAAGCAGGCTTAGGAACAGCTTCTTCCCCTCAGCTGTCATCTCCCTGAACTCTGGACCACGAAGACAGCCCCACCCCCTCTGCTGTCCCCCCCCTCTGCTGTCCCCCCCTGCTGTCCCCCCCCATCTGCTGCCCCCCCCCTCTGCTGCCCCCCATCTGCTGTCCCCCCCTCTGCTGTCCCCCCCCTCTGCTGTCCCCCCCTCTGCTGTCCCCCCCTCTGCTGTCCCCCCCCCATCTGCTGCCCCCCCCCTCTGCTGCCCCCCCATCTGCTGTCCCCCCCTCTGCTGTCCCCCCCCTCTGCTGTCCCCCCCCTCTGCTGTCCCCCCATCTGCTGTCCCCCCCTCTGCTGCCCCCCCATCTGCTGTCCCCCCCCCTGCTGTCCCCCCCCCTCTGCTGTCCCCCCCCCATCTGCTGCCCCCCCCCTCTGCTGCCCCCCCATCTGCTGTCCCCCCCCCTGCTGTCCCCCCCTGCTGTCCCCCCTCTGCTGCCCCCCCATCTGCTGTCCCCCCCCTGCTGTCCCCCCCTCTGCTGTCCCCCCCCTCTGCTGTCCCCCCCCTCTGCTGTCCCCCCTCTGCTGTCCCCCCCCCTCTGCTGTCCCCCCCCCATCTGCTGCCCCCCCCCTCTGCTGCCCCCCCATCTGCTGTCCCCCCCCTGCTGTCCCCCCCTGCTGTCCCCCCCCTCTGCTGTCCCCCCTCTGCTGTCCCCCCCCTCTGCTGTCCCCCCCTCTGCTGTCCCCCCCCCTCTGCTGTCCCCCCCCCATCTGCTGCCCCCCCCCTCTGCTGCCCCCCCATCTGCTGTCCCCCCCTGCTGTCCCCCCCCTCTGCTGTCCCCCCCTCTGCTGTCCCCCCCCCTCTGCTGTCCCCCCCCCATCTGCTGCCCCCCCCCTCTGCTGTCCCCCCCCTCTGCTGTCCCCCCCCTCTGCTGCCCCCCATCTGCTGTCCCCCCCCCTGCTGTCCCCCCCTGCTGTCCCCCCCCATCTGCTGCCCCCCCCTCTGCTGCCCCCCCATCTGCTGTCCCCCCCTGCTGTCCCCCCCTCTGCTGTCCCCCCCCCTCTGCTGTCCCCCCCCCATCTGCTGCCCCCCCCCTCTGCTGTCCCCCCCTCTGCTGTCCCCCCCCCTCTGCTGTCCCCCCCCCATCTGCTGCCCCCCCCTCTGCTGCCCCCCCATCTGCTGTCCCCCCCCCTGCTGTCCCCCCCTGCTGTCCCCCCCCTCTGCTGTCCCCCCATCTGCTGTCCCCCCCTCTGCTGCCCCCCCATCTGCTGTCCCCCCCTCTGCTGCCCCCCCATCTGCTTTCCCCCCCCCTGCTGTCCCCCCCTGCTGTCCCCCCCCTCTGCTGTCCCCCCCCTGCTGTCCCCCCCTGCTGTCCCCCCCCTCTGCTGTCCCCCTCTGCTGTCCCCCCCCTCTGCTGTCCCCCCCTCTGCTGTCCCCCTCTGCTGTCCCCCCCCCTCTGCTGTCCCCCCCCTTCTGCTGTCCCCCCCCTCTGCTGTCCCCCCCTCTGCTGTCCCCCCCCCCTCTGCTGCCACCCCTCTGCTGCCCCCCCCCTCTGCTGCCCCCCATCTGCTGCCACCCCTCTGCTAACCCCCCTCTGCTGTCCCCCCCTTCTGCTGTCCCCCCCCTCTGCTGTCCCCCCCTCTGCTGTCCCCCCCCTCTGCTGTCCCCCCCCTCTGCTGTCCCCCCCTCTGCTGTCCCCCCCCTCTGCTGTCCCCCCCTTCTGCTGTCCCCCCCCTGCTGCCACCCCTCTGCTGCCCCCCCCCCTCTGCTGCCCCCCCATCTGCTGCCACCCCTCTGCTGTCCCCCCCCTCTGCTGTCCCCCCCCTTCTGCTGTCCCCCCCCTGCTGCCACCCCTCTGCTGCCCCCCCCCCTCTGCTGCCCCCCCATCTGCTGCCACCCCTCTGCTGTCCCCCCCCTCTGCTGTCCCCCCCCTTCTGCTGTCCCCCCCTGCTGCCACCCCTCTGCTGCCCCCCCCCCTCTGCTGCCCCCCCATCTGCTGCCACCCCTCTGCTGTCCCCCCCCTCTGCTGTCCCCCCCCTTCTGCTGTCCCCCCCCTGCTGTCCCCCCCCTCTGCTGTCCCCCCCCTTCTGCTGTCCCCCCCCTCTGCTGTCCCTCCCTGATTTCCCCCCCCTGCTGTCCCCCCCCTGCTGTCCCCCCCTCTGCTGTCCCCCCCCTCTGCTGCCCCCCCCCTGCTGTCCCCCCCCTCTGCTGTCCCCCCCCTTCTGCTGTCCCCCCCCTGCTGTCCCCCCCCCTCTGCTGTCCCCCCCCTTCTGCTGTCCCCCCTCTGCTGTCCCCCCCTCTGCTGTCCCCCCCCCTCTGCTTTCCCCCCCCCTCTGCTGTCCCCCCCCCTCTGCTGTCCCCCCCTCTGCTGTCCCCCCCCCTCTGCTGTCCCCCCCTGCTGCCACCCCTCTGCCCCCCCCCCTGCTGCTGCACCTCTGCCCCCCCCCTCTGCTCAACACCTATAATAATCACCACAATGTCTCTGAAAAAAAACTACTACCTCTCTATAATTTACACATTTATTATTACTAAGATACCTGTTTACTGTACCTGCAATATATGTTTACATATGTTGATAGAACTGCTCCTACTCCTGTATATATATATACATTTATACTTGCCATACATTTATATATGATTCAGATTCAGATAACTTTATTTATCCCGAGGGAAATTAAGGAATGGATGCTCACTTGTATACATTTACATTTCTATATATTTATCCTGCTTTCAATAACTGCATAACCCTGATCACTACCTGTTCAATGATCACTTACCTGTATTTACATAAACCTATTATTATGATCATATCACATTTATACCTAGACTGTCTATTAACCTGTACATTTAAACTGTAAATTATATTATATAACATGCACTTTACTGCAACATGTGCATTCTGGTTAGATGCTAAATTATTTTCGCTGTACTGTACTTGTGCTGTGAAATGACAATACATTAGAATCTAATCTAATCTAATTAACATTACACTATCATAACATGTCATTAACATTACACGATCATAACATTGTCATTAACATTACACGATCATAACATTTTCATTAACATCACACTATCATAACATGTCATTAACATTACACTATCATAACATGTCATTAACATTACACTATCATAACATGTCATTAACATTACACTATCATAACATTATCATTAGCATTACACTATCATAACATGTCATTAACATTACACTGTCATAACATGTCATTAACATTACACTATCATAACATTGTCATTAACATTAACACGTGTGTGTGTGTGTGTGTGTGTGTGTGTGTGTGTGTGTGTGTGTGTGTGTGTGTGTGTGTGTGTGTGTGTGTGTGTGTGTGTGTGTGTGTGTGTGTGTGTGTGTGTGTGTGTGTGTGTGTGTGTGTGTGTGTGTGTGTGTGTGTGTGTGTGTGTGTGTGCAGGTTGTCTGGCTGTCTGGTCACACAGGAAGGCTGTTCTTCTCTGGCCTCAGCTCTGAGCTCCAACCCCTCCCGTCTGAGAGAGCTGGACCTGAGCTACAATCACCCAGGAGACTCAGGAGTTACGCTGCTCTCTGCTGGACTGGAGGATCCACGCTGGAGACTGGACACTCTCAGGTACGGAGAGGACAGCTCACCTCTCAGGGACCGTGTCTCCTACAAGGATTCAACCGGCCGCTAGATGAAGTGGTTTACCGAGGCGGCTGTAACTCATGTTGTGTACAAAGTGATGATCCAGCAGATCATGAGTGTGAATGTTTCAACTGCTCTCTCTTTGTTCCCCCCAGGGTGGAGCACGGTGGAGGATGGAGGCTGAAACCAGCTCTAAAGAAGTGTGAGTGTCTGTTTAGTTTGAGTCATCACAACACGCACTCACTCTTTAGATGGAAGGTCCATCCACACAGCAGGAGGTGACGTCCTGCTGGGAATGAACAGGATGGATCTCATCAATACAAAACACGTTTAGAGACCCAAACGGAGCAGCTTTCCCTTTAATATTAGTGTGTATTTAATATTATATTATAACAATAATCATCATCCTTATGGTTAAAATAAGGACCATTGAAGAATAAATGATTACTGTTTTGAATAATGATTACTATAATGTAATATAATTATGAATATTATTATTTAATTATTCTTAATACAAATATTTATATTAATAGTATTATTTATACTACTATTATTATTACTATTATTATTATAAGTGTTGTTATTATTATTAATAATATTATATAAATACAATAATAATATTATTCTGATTGTTATGTAAGACATTAGAACATAATAATGCTGATACTACTAATATATTGATGACACACACAGAGCCCATGTGGTGACGCTGAGGGACTGAGAACATCAGGAGAACACAAACTACAGTCTGGCCTCAGTTTCTAGGAACAACAACAACAGTTCAGCAGACTAATCATGTCTTGTTCTCCATCAGATGCGTGTGAACTCACACTGGACCCAAACACAGCCTGCAGAGGACTCTCTCTGTCTGAGGACAACAGGAAGGTGACGAGGGTTGGAGAGGAGGAGTATCCTGATCACCCAGAGAGATTTGACTACTGTCACCAGGTGTTGTGTAGAGAGGCTCTGACTGACCGCTGTTACTGGGAGGTGGAGAGGAAAGAAGATGTTCTTATAGGAGTGACATACAGAGGAATCACTAGGAGAGGAGGGGGTGGTGACAGCAGGCTTGGATACAACAACAAGTCCTGGAGTCTTTATTGTTATGATGGTGGTTACTATGTCTATTACAACGGTAGTAAAACAGTCATAGATCTCCCCCCCTCTAACAGAGTAGGAGTGTATGTGGACCGACCTGCTGGCTCTCTCTCCTTCTACAGAGTGTCCCCAGATGGAGGAGGGTCCTCAGACACACTGACACTCATCCACACCTTCCAGTCCACATTCACCCAGGAGGACCTCCTCCCTGGGTTTAGGTTCTGGGATTATGGTTCCTCAGTGTCTCTGTGTCCGTTGTAGCAACACACACACACACACACACACACACACCCACACACACACACCCACACCCACACCCACACCCACACCCACACACACACACACACACACACACACACACACACACACACACACACACACACACACACACCCCACATCTCCCCACCTCCCTCACCTCCCCACCTCCCCACCTCCTCAACCTCCTCACCTCCTCACCTCCCCACCTCCTCACCTCCTCACCTCCCCCACCTCCTCACCTCCTCACCTCCCCCACCTCCTCACCTCCCCCACCTCCTCACCTCCTCACCTCCTCACCTCCCCCACCTCCTCACCTCCTCACCTCCTCACCTCCTCACCTCCTCACCTCCTCAACCTCCTCATCTCCCACCTCCCCCACCTCCTCATCTCCCCACCTCCTCAACCTCCTCACCTCCTCACCTCCCCACCTCCTCACCTCCTCACCTCCCCCACCTCCTCACCTCCTCACCTCCCCCACCTCCTCACCTCCCCACCTCCTCACCTCCTCACCTCCCCACCTCCTCACCTCCCCACCTCCCTCACCTCCTCACCTCCTCACCTCCCCCACCTCCCCACCTCCTCTCCTCCCCCACCTCCTCACCTCCTCATCTCTTCACCTCCTTCACCTCCTCACGTCCTTACCTCCCCCACCTCAGACTCACACAAACACACACACATATTTATAAACATACACACACACACACACACACACACATACTCAAACATATAGAAATACACATACACACATCTTAAAATACACACACATATACGCGCACACATACACACATCTTAAAATACACACACACACACACACACACACACACACACACACACACACACACACACACACACACACACACACACACACACACACTCACACACATGAGTTGGTAGCAGGGATCCTGGTTGATCTTCTGGTCATCAATACAAGTGGTCCATGGGAACAGATACTGATGGTCCTGTTGGGACTTTAAAGTGAAGATTGATTCCTTGTGTTGGGAACACGTATTAAAGACATGTCCTCACCTGTTGAGGATTTAGAACGTCTGCTATTCTCTTATTGGAGTCCTTCTGTTTATTGAGGACATGGGAGGGACCATTGATTCTGTTGTTTGTTCATAAAGCCTCAAGGGGAGGAACAGTCACTAGATCACACTGGATGTTGTGCTGCTTTGGGACCACCATTGTTCCCCTTTCTTCACTTGAAATCCTCCAAGAGTACCAGATGTTTCTCCTATGACCTCTGACCCCTACCTGCTCCTTAATGACCTCTGACCCCTACCTGCTCCTTAATGAGCTCTGACCCCTACCTGCTCCTTAATGACCTCTGACCCCTACCTGCTCCTTAATGACCTCTGACCCCTACCTGCTCCTTAATGACCTCTGACCCCTACCTGCTCCTAATCACATGTGTTCACTGTCAGTATGTTTGTATGAAGCTGTCTGATAAATGACTATTCTTCAGACAGCTTGAGGCTTGAGGCTGCTTATCAAAGTCATGTTTTATTAATATCTGTTATTGCACCACTAGGGGGCGTGAATCCAACACCTTAAGGCCAACTTGATTAGAGTAAAGGAGACATGGGTGTGCTCAACACACACACACACACACACACACACACACACACACACACACACACACACACACACACACACACACACACACACATATAGTATACACTGTACAGACACACACACACACGGGGGGGTGAGGGGGGGTTTCTCCCTTAAGGCCCCAAATGGCCAGAGAGCAGTTTCAGAGGTCAGGGGTCAGAGGAGGTGATCTACCACCATGGGTCCTACCACTGGGTCACGGATGGACCCCAGGGATTTAAAGACTGTTCAACTTTTGACTGTTATTCATTTTGATCGCTAAAAATGTTCTTTTTAAAAGGTTTGCAAAAAAAGGCTTCATGAAATATAATGTTTTAATTGGTTGAACTTTCTCTTTAACACGTTCTAGAAGACTGTTGTATTCAATATAATGTTTTAAATGGTTGAACTTTCTCTTTAACACGTTCTAGAAGACTGTTGTATTCAATATGATGTTTTAAATGGTTGAACTTTCTCTTTAACACGTTCTAGAAGACTGTTGTATTCAATATGATGTTTGTGGTGGAGATGAAGATGTGTTCTCAGAGCTAAAGGGAGTCATGCATTGGATGTTCTTTCATGGTCTGACCAGCTAAATATCACATGTTCATGTTGTTTCTTTGATTCTTTGAAGCATTATTAATCACATGGGATTGTTTCCTTTAAATCCTTTTTTGAAGTGTTATTAAAGTATGATGTTGGATTGGTGTTCATGACGTTGTGTTCCATAATCCAGTGAGGTGAACATGATGTGTTGTCCTTTTCAAAAGGAGCTAAATGTGATGGTAAAGCCCTCTGGTGTAGTAAGAGCCCAATGGTTGTTGTGGCCATCTGTGGCCACCATCTGGTCACGGTAGAGCAGAGGTGTGTCTCTCCTACTCCTCTCCCTCAAAGAAGCCACCTGGAGAAGGCCAGCCAGAAGTGGATTTGGGCTCTCTGAAGGTGGAGGTGTTTACCGCTAGCGACCCAGACTCCCTGTGCTCCCGCTGGCCCTCTGAGAACCCGGGCCGTTCCCCTACCCATAAGGACGGAGATGGGCCACGGGCCGCCGGCTGTTGGTATGGGTTGGGTACGTGACGCCTGTTTGGTGATCCACTGATGAAGAGGGGGCTTTCAGAGTTAGACCACTGGACGTGAACCAGAGACTTCACACCACAACTTATACACACACACACACAGGGTGGAGAGTGATGAAGAGGAGGGTGGTGAGTGATGAAGAGGACGGTGGGGAGTGATGAAGAGGAGGGTGGTAAGTGATGAAGAGGAGGGTGGTGAGTGATTAAGAGGAGGGCCGTGAGTGATGAAGAGGAGGGTGGTGAGTGATGAAGAGGAGGGTGGTTAGTGATGAAGAGGAGGGTGGTGGGTGACGAAGAGGAGGGTGGTTAGTGATGAAGAGGAGGGTGGTGAGTGATGAAGAGGAGGGTGGCGAGTGATGAAGAGGAGGGTGGTTAGTGATGAAGAGGAGGGTGGTGGGTGACGAAGAGGAGGGTGGTTAGTGATGAAGAGGAGGGTGGTGAGTGATGAAGAGGAGGGGGGTGAGTGATGAAGAGGAGGGTGGTGAGTGATGAAGAGGAGGGTGGTGAGTGATAAAGAGGAGGGGGGTGAGTGATGAAGAGGAGGGCGGTTAGTGATGAAGAGTAGGGTAGCGAGTGATGAAGAGGAGGGTGGTGAGTGATGAAGAGGAGGATGGTGAGTGATAAAGAGGAGGGGGGTGAGTGATGAAGAGGAGGGCGGTTAGTGATGAAGAGTAGGGTAGCGAGTGATGAAGAGGAGGGGGGTGAGTGATGAAGAGGAGGGTGGTTAGTGATGACGAGGAGTGATGAAGAGGAGGGTGGTGAGTGATGAAGAGGAGGGGGGTTTGATATGAAGAGGAGGGTGGTGAGTGATGACGAGGAGTGATGAAGAGGAGGGTGGTGAGTGATGACGAGGAGTGATGAAGTGGAGGGTGGTTAGTGATGAAGAGGAGGGTGGTTAGTGATGAAGAGGAGGGTGGTGAGTGATAAAGAGGAGGGGGGTGAGTGATGAAGAGGAGGGCGGTTAGACCTGAATAAACCTTTCATTAAGTCTTGTGTTGGCTCTCTTCTTCTGGGGCCGGTTGGTTGAAGGGTGTTTAACTCTTAACGAGTCGTTAAATCAGCTAATCGGTGGTTCACTTTTAATGCATGGTTAAATTTGGTTGTTCAAAGGGTATTTAGTGGTCAACATCTTCAGGTGATTAACCAGTGGTTAACTTTAACCAGTGGCTGAAGGTGTATTAAACTATGATTAAGACATGTCTAGTGGTTCTTGTTTAGCTTTTGCCCAACTTTTTGCTGCTCCACAACATGAATCAACATCGCTAGAGAAGATACCATCAAGAAAGACAACAATTAACATATATACAACACATAAATCAAAAGAATTATTATATTGAAAATATATAAACATAATATATCATCTTTAAAACAAATCTCTATTCAGTGTTTCCCTGCTCTCCTCTACCAACTCTAACAGATTAACTTCTGCTAAGGAAAAATATAGTTTTTCTCTTTCTGCTAACTAGCATTAGCATCCATCTTTAGAGTTGTTAAGAGGAGATACAGGAAGTCGTTTCAAGAATTATGGGTAAAAATACTTAATATTAATACTTAATAACTGTTTAACGACTGGTTAAGTAGTGATTAGTTAACCACTCGCCTAATCACCCTTTGAACAACCCACAGTTAACGAATTATTAACTAATGACTGATTAGGACATTTAAGGACTGATTAAGACTTAACGACTGATTAGGACATTTAAGGACTGATTAAGACTTAACGACTGATTTGGACATTTAAGGACTGATTAAGACTTAACGACTGATTAGGACATTTAAGGACTGATTATGACTTAACGACTGATTCAAAAATTGAATGACCCTTTGAACAACCGGCCCCTGGTCACTTACTGTGTGTGTGTGTGTGTGTGTGTGTGTGTGTGTGTGTGTGTGTGTGTGTGTGTGTGTGTGTGTGTGTGTGTGTGTGTGTGTGTGTGTGTGTGTGTGTGTGTGTGTGTGTGTGTGTGTGTGTGTGTGTGTGTGTGTGTGTGTGTATAACACAGTATATAACTGCTTGTATATAATATATATATATGATATTATTAGAGCTGCGTGGTGTTGTAATGCTCTAGTGTCGCCAGCAGGGAGCAGCAGAACACAGCGATATACAGATATTAAAATACCAGTAAGAACCGTGAAGGGATTGGGTCATCGATTAAGAGCAGAGGTCGCTGTGAACCTTTGAGATAAAGAACAATGAACACATGAATGAACAATTGACTAAGAGCTCAATATGTAAGTAAATAACTAAATAATGAAACTGTTGCATGTGTTGAACGTTCCTGACCTGCTCCCAGACCGTAGTGGAGGAATACAGGGGATATTGATCCAGGGCCCAAGCACAGGCTTCAGGTTCAATAACCACTTAATGAACACACAGGCAGGGTTTACTAACCAGAGGGTTGATTGATTGATAACTTATTCTAGACAGATGTACATTGATACTACTCCTGTTCACTTCCAGACACACACAGACGCAGCCTGGCCCTACATGACCCTACTAGTATAACACTACCCCCTCTCTCTTAAAGGGATAGGCAGCCTGGCCCTACATTACCCTACTAGTATAACACTACCCCCTCTCTCTTAAAGGGATAGGCAGCCTGGCCCTACATGACCCTACTAGTATAACACCACCCCCTCTCTCTTAAAGGGATAGGCAGCCTGGCCCTACATGACCCTACTAGTATAACACTACCCCCTCTCTCTTAAAGGGATAGGCAGCCTGGCCCTACATGACCCTACTAGTATAACACTACCCCCTCTCTCTTAAAGGGATAGGCAGCCTGGCCCTACATGACCCTACTAGTATAACACTACCCCCTCTCTCTTAAAGGGATAGGCAGCCTGGCCCTACATGACCCTACTAGTATAACACTACCCCCTCTCTCTTAAAGGGATAGGCAGCCTGGCCCTACATGACCCTACTAGTATAACACTACCCCCTCTCTCTTAAAGGGATAGGCAGCCTGGCCCTACATGACCCTTCTAGTATAACACTACCCCCTCTCTCTTAAAGGGATAGGCAGCCTGGCCCTACATGACCCTACTAGTATAACACTACCCCCTCTCTCTTAAAGGGATAGGCAGCCTGGCCCTACATGACCCTACTAGTATAACACTACCCCCTCTATCTTAAAGGGATAGACAGCCTGGCCCTACATGACCCTACTAGTATAACACTACCCCCTCTCTCTTAAAGGGATAGGCAGCCTGGCCCTACATGACCCTACTAGTATAACACTACCACCTCTCTCTTAAAGGGACAGGCAGCCTGGCCCTACATGACCCTACTAGTATAACACTACCCCCTCTCTCTTAAAGGGATAGGCAGCCTGGCCCTACATGACCCTACTAGTATAACACTACCCCCTCTCTCTTAAAGGGATAGGCAGCCTGGCCCTACATGACCCTACTAGTATAACACTACCCCCTCTCTCTTAAAGGGATAGGCAGCCTGGCCCTACATGACCCTACTAGTATAACACTACCCCCTCTCTCTTAAAGGGATAGGCAGCCTGGCCCTACATGACCCTACTAGTATAACACTACCCCCTCTCTCTTAAAGGGATAGGCAGCCTGGCCCTACATGACCCTACTAGTATAACACTACCCCCTCTATCTTAAAGGGATAGGCAGCCTGGCCCTACATGACCCTACTAGTATAACACTACCCCCTCTATCTTAAAGGGATAGGCAGCCTGGCCCTACATGACCCTACTAGTATAACACTACCCCCTCTCTCTTAAAGGGATAGGCAGCCTGGCCCTACATGACCCTACTAGTATAACACTACCCCCTCTCTCTTAATGGGATAGGCAGCCTGGCCCTACATGACCCTACTAGTATAACACTACCCCCTCTCTCTTAAAGGGATAGGCAGCCTGGCCCTACATGACCCTACTAGTATAACACTACCCCCTCTCTCTTAAAGGGATAGGCAGCCTGGCCCTACATGACCCTACTAGTATAACACTACCCCCTCTCTCTTAAAGGGATAGGCAGCCTGGCCCTACATGACCCTACTAGTATAACACTACCCCCTCTCTCTTAAAGGGATAGGCAGCCTGGCCCTACATGACCCTACTAGTATAACACTACCCCCTCTCTCTTAAAGGGATAGGCAGCCTGGCCCTACATGACCCTACTAGTATAACACTACCCCCTCTCTCTTAAAGGGATAGGCAGCCTGGCCCTACATGACCCTACTAGTATAACACTACCCCCTCTATCTTAAAGGGATAGGCAGCCTGGCCCTACATGACCCTACTAGTATAACACTACCCCCTCTATCTTAAAGGGATAGGCAGCCTGGCCCTACATGACCCTACTAGTATAACACTACCCCCTCTCTCTTAAAGGGATAGGCAGCCTGGCCCTACATGACCCTACTAGTATAACACTACCCCCTCTCTCTTAAAGGGATAGGCAGCCTGGCCCTACATGACCCTACTAGTATAACACTACCACCTCTCTCTTAAAGGGATAGGCAGCCTGGCCCTACATGACCCTACTAGTATAATACTACCCCCTCTCTCTTAAAGGGATAGGCAGCCTGGCCCTACATGACCCTACTAGTATAACACTACCCCCTCTCTCTTAAAGGGATAGGCAGCCTGGCCCTACATGACCCTACTAGTATAACACTACCCCCTCTCTCTTAAAGGGATAGGCAGCCTGGCCCTACATGACCCTTCTAGTATAACACTACCCCCTCTCTCTTAAAGGGATAGGCAGCCTGGCCCTACATGACCCTACTAGTATAACACTACCCCCTCTCTCTTAAAGGGATAGGCAGCCTGGCCCTACATGACCCTACTAGTATAACACTACCCCCTCTATCTTAAAGGGATAGACAGCCTGGCCCTACATGACCCTACTAGTATAACACTACCCCCTCTCTCTTAAAGGGATAGGCAGCCTGGCCCTACATGACCCTACTAGTATAACACTACCACCTCTCTCTTAAAGGGATAGGCAGCCTGGCCCTACATGACCCTACTAGTATAACACTACCCCCTCTCTCTTAAAGGGATAGGCAGCCTGGCCCTACATGACCCTACTATTATAACACTACCCCTCTCTCTTAAAGGGATAGGCAGCCTGCCCTACATGACCCTACTAGTATAACACTACCCCCTCTCTCTTAAAGGGATAGGCAGCCTGGCCCTACATGACCCTACTAGTATAACACTACCCCCTCTCTCTTAAAGGGATAGGCAGCCTGGCCCTACATGACCCTACTAGTATAACACTACCCCCTCTCTCTTAAAGGGATAGGCAGCCTGGCCCTACATGACCCTACTAGTATAACACTACCCCCTCTCTCTTAAAGGGATAGGCAGCCTGGCCCTACATGACCCTACTAGTATAACACTACCCCCTCTCTCTTAAAGGGATAGGCAGCCTGGCCCTACATGACCCTACTAGTATAACACTACCCCCTCTCTCTTAAAGGGATAGGCAGCCTGGCCCTACATGACCCTACTTGTATAACACCACATTTCTCACTAGAAATGTAAAAGCATTCCGCTATCAAATAAGTGACCAAACAGACCCAGACTGAAGGAGAACCAGATGTGATTCTGGTTTCATAATCAGATGGCCTGTAAAGCCACACTGTAACTCTGATTAAGGGCTATACTAATATACTATATATATAATATACTATATATAATATATATATAGTATATTAATAGTATTGGACCCTTCCGTGTGTTTGGCTGATGGATGTTAGGATGGAGAGATCCGATTCAGAGAACCAGCGTCACGCGGTCACAGCGACAGCAGCGTCCAGCGTCACTGTTACGCCCCCCTGTGGAGGCGCAACACAAGGAAACAGACCTAATAGGTGAGGGGGCAGCGGCACAAAGTCAGGAAACAGTTTGCAAAAATAATAATATTTATTTATAAACACAGCAACACAGAGAGCAAGGAGGAGCAACACAGAGAGCAAGGAGGAGCAACACAGAGAGCAAGGAGGAGCAACACAGAGAGCAAGGAGGAGCAACACAGAGAGCAAGGAGGAGCAACACAGAGAGCAAGGAGGAGCAACACAGAGAGCAAGGAGGAGCAACACAGAGAGCAAGGAGGAGCAACACAGAGAGCAAGGAGGAGCAACACAGAGAGCAAGGAGGAGCAACACAGAGAGCAAGGAGGAGCAATACAGAGAGCAAGGAGGAGCAACACAGAGAGCAAGGAGGAGCAACACAGAGAGCAAGGAGGAGCAGCACAGAGAGCAAGGAGGAGCAACACAGAGAGCAAGGAGGAGCAACACAGAGAGCAAGGAGGAGCAACACAGAGAGCAAGGAGGAGCAACACAGAGTGCAAGGAGGACGACCAGCGGCACCAAATCAAACACTACAAGGAAAAGAAAACCCACCCCCTTTACAGGCAACAAGCGCCCACAAGCACAGCGGGTGATGCTCACTCTAAGCTGGTGTCTCTAACAGCAGGTCACCTACGTGATGCTCACTCTAAGCTGGTGTCTCTAACAGCAGGTCACCTACGTGATGCTCACTCTAAGCTGGTGTCTCTAACAGCAGGTCACCTACGTGATGCTCACTCTAAGCTGGTGTCTCTAACAGCAGGTCACCTACGTGATGCTCACTCTAAGCTGGTGTCTCTAACAGCAGGTCACCTACGTGATGCTCACTCTAAGCTGGTGTCTCTAACAGCAGGTCACCTACGTGATGCTCACTCTAAGCTGGTGTCTCTAACAGCAGGTCACCTACGTGATGCTCACTCTAAGCTGGTGTCTCTAACAGCAGGTCACCTACGTGATGCTCACTCTAAGCTGGTGTCTCTAACAGCAGGTCACCTACGTGATGCTCACTCTAAGCTGGTGTCTCTAACAGCAGGTCACCTACGTGATGCTCACTCTAAGCTGGTGTCTCTAACAGCAGGTCACCTACGTGATGCTCACTCTAAGCTGGTGTCTCTAACAGCAGGTCACCTACGTGATGCTCACTCTAAGCTGGTGTCTCTAACAGCAGGTCACCTACGTGATGCTCACTCTAAGCTGGTGTCTCTAACAGCAGGTCACCTACGTGATGCTCACTCTAAGCTGGTGTCTCTAACAGCAGGTCACCTACGTGATGCTCACTCTAAGCTGGTGTCTCTAACAGCAGGTCACCTACGTGATGCTCACTCTAAGCTGGTGTCTCTAACAGCAGGTCACCTACGTGATGCTCACTCTAAGCTGGTGTCTCTAACAGCAGGTCACCTACGTGATGCTCACTCTAAGCTGGTGTCTCTAACAGCAGGTCACCTACGTGATGCTCACTCTAAGCTGGTGTCTCTAACAGCAGGTCACCTACGTGATGCTCACTCTAAGCTGGTGTCTCTAACAGCAGGTCACCTACGTGATGCTCACTCTAAGCTGGTGTCTCTAACAGCAGGTCACCTACGTGATGCTCACTCTAAGCTGGTGTCTCTAACAGCAGGTCACCTACGTGATGCTCACTCTAAGCTGGTGTCTCTAACAGCAGGTCACCTACGTGATGCTCACTCTAAGCTGGTGTCTCTAACAGCAGGTCACCTACGTGATGCTCACTCTAAGCTGGTGTCTCTAACAGCAGGTCACCTACGTGATGCTCACTCTAAGCTGGTGTCTCTAACAGCAGGTCACCTACGTGATGCTCACTCTAAGCTGGTGTCTCTAACAGCAGGTCACCTACGTGATGCTCACTCTAAGCTGGTGTCTCTAACAGCAGGTCACCTACGTGATGCTCACTCTAAGCTGGTGTCTCTAACAGCAGGTCACCTACGTGATGCTCACTCTAAGCTGGTGTCTCTAACAGCAGGTCACCTACGTGATGCTCACTCTAAGCTGGTGTCTCTAACAGCAGGTCACCTACGTGATGCTCACTCTAAGCTGGTGTCTCTAACAGCAGGTCACCTACGTGATGCTCACTCTAAGCTGGTGTCTCTAACAGCAGGTCACCTACGTGATGCTCACTCTAAGCTGGTGTCTCTAACAGCAGGTCACCTACGTGATGCTCACTCTAAGCTGGTGTCTCTAACAGCAGGTCACCTACGTGATGCTCACTCTAAGCTGGTGTCTCTAACAGCAGGTCACCTACGTGATGCTCACTCTAAGCTGGTGTCTCTAACAGCAGGTCACCTACGTGATGCTCACTCTAAGCTGGTGTCTCTAACAGCAGGTCACCTACGTGATGCTCACTCTAAGCTGGTGTCTCTAACAGCAGGTCACCTACGTGATGCTCACTCTAAGCTGGTGTCTCTAACAGCAGGTCACCTACGTGATGCTCACTCTAAGCTGGTGTCTCTAACAGCAGGTCACCTACGTGATGCTCACTCTAAGCTGGTGTCTCTAACAGCAGGTCACCTACGTGATGCTCACTCTAAGCTGGTGTCTCTAACAGCAGGTCACCTACGTGATGCTCACTCTAAGCTGGTGTCTCTAACAGCAGGTCACCTACGTGATGCTCACTCTAAGCTGGTGTCTCTAACAGCAGGTCACCTACGTGATGCTCACTCTAAGCTGGTGTCTCTAACAGCAGGTCACCTACGTGATGCTCACTCTAAGCTGGTGTCTCTAACAGCAGGTCACCTACGTGATGCTCACTCTAAGCTGGTGTCTCTAACAGCAGGTCACCTACGTGATGCTCACTCTAAGCTGGTGTCTCTAACAGCAGGTCACCTACGTGATGCTCACTCTAAGCTGGTGTCTCTAACAGCAGGTCACCTACGTGATGCTCACTCTAAGCTGGTGTCTCTAACAGCAGGTCACCTACGTGATGCTCACTCTAAGCTGGTGTCTCTAACAGCAGGTCACCTACGTGATGCTCACTCTAAGCTGGTGTCTCTAACAGCAGGTCACCTACGTGATGCTCACTCTAAGCTGGTGTCTCTAACAGCAGGTCACCTACGTGATGCTCACTCTAAGCTGGTGTCTCTAACAGCAGGTCACCTACGTGATGCTCACTCTAAGCTGGTGTCTCTAACAGCAGGTCACCTACGTGATGCTCACTCTAAGCTGGTGTCTCTAACAGCAGGTCACCTACGTGATGCTCACTCTAAGCTGGTGTCTCTAACAGCAGGTCACCTACGTGATGCTCACTCTAAGCTGGTGTCTCTAACAGCAGGTCACCTACGTGATGCTCACTCTAAGCTGGTGTCTCTAACAGCAGGTCACCTACGTGATGCTCACTCTAAGCTGGTGTCTCTAACAGCAGGTCACCTACGTGATGCTCACTCTAAGCTGGTGTCTCTAACAGCAGGTCACCTACGTGATGCTCACTCTAAGCTGGTGTCTCTAACAGCAGGTCACCTACGTGATGCTCACTCTAAGCTGGTGTCTCTAACAGCAGGTCACCTACGTGATGCTCACTCTAAGCTGGTGTCTCTAACAGCAGGTCACCTACGTGATGCTCACTCTAAGCTGGTGTCTCTAACAGCAGGTCACCTACGTGATGCTCACTCTAAGCTGGTGTCTCTAACAGCAGGTCACCTACGTGATGCTCACTCTAAGCTGGTGTCTCTAACAGCAGGTCACCTACGTGATGCTCACTCTAAGCTGGTGTCTCTAACAGCAGGTCACCTACGTGATGCTCACTCTAAGCTGGTGTCTCTAACAGCAGGTCACCTACGTGATGCTCACTCTAAGCTGGTGTCTCTAACAGCAGGTCACCTACGTGATGCTCACTCTAAGCTGGTGTCTCTAACAGCAGGTCACCTACGTGATGCTCACTCTAAGCTGGTGTCTCTAACAGCAGGTCACCTACGTGATGCTCACTCTAAGCTGGTGTCTCTAACAGCAGGTCACCTACGTGATGCTCACTCTAAGCTGGTGTCTCTAACAGCAGGTCACCTACGTGATGCTCACTCTAAGCTGGTGTCTCTAACAGCAGGTCACCTACGTGATGCTCACTCTAAGCTGGTGTCTCTAACAGCAGGTCACCTACGTGATGCTCACTCTAAGCTGGTGTCTCTAACAGCAGGTCACCTACGTGATGCTCACTCTAAGCTGGTGTCTCTAACAGCAGGTCACCTACGTGATGCTCACTCTAAGCTGGTGTCTCTAACAGCAGGTCACCTACGTGATGCTCACTCTAAGCTGGTGTCTCTAACAGCAGGTCACCTACGTGATGCTCACTCTAAGCTGGTGTCTCTAACAGCAGGTCACCTACGTGATGCTCACTCTAAGCTGGTGTCTCTAACAGCAGGTCACCTACGTGATGCTCACTCTAAGCTGGTGTCTCTAACAGCAGGTCACCTACGTGATGCTCACTCTAAGCTGGTGTCTCTAACAGCAGGTCACCTACGTGATGCTCACTCTAAGCTGGTGTCTCTAACAGCAGGTCACCTACGTGATGCTCACTCTAAGCTGGTGTCTCTAACAGCAGGTCACCTACGTGATGCTCACTCTAAGCTGGTGTCTCTAACAGCAGGTCACCTACGTGATGCTCACTCTAAGCTGGTGTCTCTAACAGCAGGTCACCTACGTGATGCTCACTCTAAGCTGGTGTCTCTAACAGCAGGTCACCTACGTGATGCTCACTCTAAGCTGGTGTCTCTAACAGCAGGTCACCTACGTGATGCTCACTCTAAGCTGGTGTCTCTAACAGCAGGTCACCTACGTGATGCTCACTCTAAGCTGGTGTCTCTAACAGCAGGTCACCTACGTGATGCTCACTCTAAGCTGGTGTCTCTAACAGCAGGTCACCTACGTGATGCTCACTCTAAGCTGGTGTCTCTAACAGCAGGTCACCTACGTGATGCTCACTCTAAGCTGGTGTCTCTAACAGCAGGTCACCTACGTGATGCTCACTCTAAGCTGGTGTCTCTAACAGCAGGTCACCTACGTGATGCTCACTCTAAGCTGGTGTCTCTAACAGCAGGTCACCTACGTGATGCTCACTCTAAGCTGGTGTCTCTAACAGCAGGTCACCTACGTGATGCTCACTCTAAGCTGGTGTCTCTAACAGCAGGTCACCTACGTGATGCTCACTCTAAGCTGGTGTCTCTAACAGCAGGTCACCTACGTGATGCTCACTCTAAGCTGGTGTCTCTAACAGCAGGTCACCTACGTGATGCTCACTCTAAGCTGGTGTCTCTAACAGCAGGTCACCTACGTGATGCTCACTCTAAGCTGGTGTCTCTAACAGCAGGTCACCTACGTGATGCTCACTCTAAGCTGGTGTCTCTAACAGCAGGTCACCTACGTGATGCTCACTCTAAGCTGGTGTCTCTAACAGCAGGTCACCTACGTGATGCTCACTCTAAGCTGGTGTCTCTAACAGCAGGTCACCTACGTGATGCTCACTCTAAGCTGGTGTCTCTAACAGCAGGTCACCTACGTGATGCTCACTCTAAGCTGGTGTCTCTAACAGCAGGTCACCTACGTGATGCTCACTCTAAGCTGGTGTCTCTAACAGCAGGTCACCTACGTGATGCTCACTCTAAGCTGGTGTCTCTAACAGCAGGTCACCTACGTGATGCTCACTCTAAGCTGGTGTCTCTAACAGCAGGTCACCTACGTGATGCTCACTCTAAGCTGGTGTCTCTAACAGCAGGTCACCTACGTGATGCTCACTCTAAGCTGGTGTCTCTAACAGCAGGTCACCTACGTGATGCTCACTCTAAGCTGGTGTCTCTAACAGCAGGTCACCTACGTGATGCTCACTCTAAGCTGGTGTCTCTAACAGCAGGTCACCTACGTGATGCTCACTCTAAGCTGGTGTCTCTAACAGCAGGTCACCTACGTGATGCTCACTCTAAGCTGGTGTCTCTAACAGCAGGTCACCTACGTGATGCTCACTCTAAGCTGGTGTCTCTAACAGCAGGTCACCTACGTGATGCTCACTCTAAGCTGGTGTCTAACAGCAGGTCACCTACGTGATGCTCACTCTAAGCTGGTGTCTCTAACAGCAGGTCACCTACGTGATGCTCACTCTAAGCTGGTGTCTAACAGCAGGTCACCTACGTGATGCTCACTCTAAGCTGGTGTCTCTAACAGCAGGTCACCTACGTGATGCTCACTCTAAGCTGGTGTCTCTAACAGCAGGTCACCTACGTGATGCTCACTCTAAGCTGGTGTCTCTAACAGCAGGTCACCTACGTGATGCTCACTCTAAGCTGGTGTCTCTAACAGCAGGTCACCTACGTGATGCTCACTCTAAGCTGGTGTCTCTAACAGCAGGTCACCTACGTGATGCTCACTCTAAGCTGGTGTCTCTAACAGCAGGTCACCTACGTGATGCTCACTCTAAGCTGGTGTCTAACAGCAGGTCACCTACGTGATGCTCACTCTAAGCTGGTGTCTCTAACAGCAGGTCACCTACGTGATGCTCACTCTAAGCTGGTGTCTCTAACAGCAGGTCACCTACGTGATGCTCACTCTAAGCTGGTGTCTCTAACAGCAGGTCACCTACGTGATGCTCACTCTAAGCTGGTGTCTCTAACAGCAGGTCACCTACGTGATGCTCACTCTAAGCTGGTGTCTCTAACAGCAGGTCACCTACGTGATGCTCACTCTAAGCTGGTGTCTCTAACAGCAGGTCACCTACGTGATGCTCACTCTAAGCTGGTGTCTCTAACAGCAGGTCACCTACGTGATGCTCACTCTAAGCTGGTGTCTCTAACAGCAGGTCACCTACGTGATGCTCACTCTAAGCTGGTGTCTCTAACAGCAGGTCACCTACGTGATGCTCACTCTAAGCTGGTGTCTAACAGCAGGTCACCTACGTGATGCTCACTCTAAGCTGGTGTCTCTAACAGCAGGTCACCTACGTGATGCTCACTCTAAGCTGGTGTCTCTAACAGCAGGTCACCTACGTGATGCTCACTCTAAGCTGGTGTCTAACAGCAGGTCACCTACGTGATGCTCACTCTAAGCTGGTGTCTCTAACAGCAGGTCACCTACGTGATGCTCACTCTAAGCTGGTGTCTCTAACAGCAGGTCACCTACGTGATGCTCACTCTAAGCTGGTGTCTCTAACAGCAGGTCACCTACGTGATGCTCACTCTAAGCTGGTGTCTCTAACAGCAGGTCACCTACGTGATGCTCACTCTAAGCTGGTGTCTCTAACAGCAGGTCACCTACGTGATGCTCACTCTAAGCTGGTGTCTAACAGCAGGTCACCTACGTGATGCTCACTCTAAGCTGGTGTCTAACAGCAGGTCACCTACGTGATGCTCACTCTAAGCTGGTGTCTAACAGCAGGTCACCTACGTGATGCTCACTCTAAGCTGGTCTCTAACAGCAGGTCACCTACGTGATGCTCACTCTAAGCTGGTGTCTCTAACAGCAGGTCACCTACGTGATGCTCACTCTAAGCTGGTGTCTAACAGCAGGTCACCTACGTGATGCTCACTCTAAGCTGGTGTCTAACAGCAGGTCACCTACGTGATGCTAAGTGTAGACCCCAGGGGATCTTCCTGTCCTCAATTGTCCCTGTGTGCAAAAACAAAATGGTATCATACAGAAAAAGGAATCACCATAGGCTGGGTGAACAAGGATAAACAAATATACAAAGGTTAGGATTAAACAGAACTGTGCAACAGGCAGGAACACAAAAGATACAGCTCTCACCCCAAAACGTACCCTAAGAGCAACGGCTCTACACCAAACGACAGAGAGCCAGAACTGAACACAGACTGGGACATATGAAGGGAGTGTGGAGGTTGATTGCAGAGTGGGA
>JANIIK010001145.1:0-2500 GCA_027704905.1 Muraenolepis orangiensis
GGAGGGTGGTGAGTGATGAAGAGGAGGGTGGTGAGTGATGAAGAGGAGTGTGGTGAGTGATAAAGAGGAGGGTTGTTAGTGATGAGGAGGTGGGTGGTGAGTGATGAAGAGGAGGGTTGTTAGTGATGAAGAGGTGGGTGGTGAGTGATGAAGAGGGTGAGTGATGAAGAGGAGGGTGGCGAGTGATGAAGAGGAGGGTGGTGGGTGATGAAGAGGAGTGATGAAGAGGAGGGTGGCGAGTGATAAAGAGGAGGGTGGTGAGTGATGAAGAGGAGGGTGGTGAGTGATGAAGAGGAGTGATGAAGAGGAGGGTGGTTAGAAGATTAGAAGATGAAGAGGAGGGTGGTGAGTGATGAAGAGGAGGGTGGTGAGTGATGAAGAGGAGGGTGGTTAGTGATGAGGAGGTGGGTGGTGAGTGATGAAGAGGAGGGTGGCGAGTGATGAAGAGGAGGGTGGTGGGTGATGAAGAGGAGTGATGAAGAGGAGGGTGGTTAGAAGATTAGAAGATGAAGAGGAGGGTGGTGAGTGATGAAGAGGAGGGTGGTTAGTGATGAAGAGGAGTGATGAAGAGGAGGGTGGTTAGAAGATTAGAAGATGAAGAGGAGGGTGGTGAGTGATGAAGAGGAGGGTGGTGAGTGATGAAGAGGAGTGTGGTGAGTGATAAAGAGGAGGGTTGTTAGTGATGAGGAGGTGGGTGGTGAGTGATGAAGAGGAGGGTTGTTAGTGATGAAGAGGTGGGTGGTGAGTGATGAAGAGGTGAGTGATGAAGAGGAGGGTGGCGAGTGATGAAGAGGAGGGTGGTGGGTGATGAAGAGGAGGTGATGAAGAGGAGGGTGGTGAGATGAAGATGAAGAGGAGGGTGGTGAGTGATGAAGAGGAGGGTGGTTGGTGATGAAGAGGAGTGATGAAGAGGACGGTGGTTAAAATATTAGAAGATGAACAGGAGGGTGGTGAGTGATGAAGAGGTGGGCGGTGAGTGATGAAGAGGTGGGCGGTGAGTGATGAAGAGGAGGGTGGCGAGTGATGAAGAGGAGGGTGGTGGGTGATGAAGAGGAGGGTGGTGACACACACAATACTGACAGACACACACAGTACAGACACACACAGTACACACAGTACAGACACGCAGTACAGACACATACACAGTACACACAGTACACACATATATACACACACACAGTACAGACACATACACGCAGTACAGACACACACACACACACACACACACACACAGTACAGACAGACACACAGTACACACAGTACACACAGACAGTACACACAGTACACACAGTACACCAGTGGACCATGTCTATCACAACTGGACAATGTCCAAGGTGACCCTAGTAGTCAAAGCAGTGTCCATGTAGTGAAGTAACAGCCCAACACAGACCACCACACACAGGCCCTAACCCTAACCCTAACCCTAACCCTAACCCTAACCCAACACAGACCACCACACACAGGCCCTAACCCTAACCCTAACCCTAACCCTAACCCTAACCCTAACCCTAACCCTAACCCAACACAGACCACCACACAGGCTATCGATTAAAGGGACAGTCTAACACGATACGTGAAACGGCTTAACAAAGGTTACTGCTTTAAGTTCTAAACTAGTAAGGCTCTTGTTTGGCTAAATGTTTTATAGTGGTTATGTGTACCATACCATGGGGAAAACTGAGTTGCTGTAGGTCACTGGTGTATTTAAAGGGGTCTGAGTCCTTTAGTGCAGCCTTCTGTAAATGCAATGGCATCCCACCCTCTGTTACTACAGAGCAGCTCAGACCATAACCTACCGTGGATGGACGCTCTGGAGGCTCTTGGCTCTGGAGACCCCAACCATTTAGTCAATTGAAGGCTCAATCAAACCCCAAAACGCCATCAGGTGGTCATAGCTTGGAAATGGATTTACTAAAAGACACATACATCATGTCAGTCATTCGTTAATACTCACTCCCACAATATATACAACTATACAATATCTATTGAAACTAATTGGGCCGTTACCGTGATTACCGTGACATCAGTTGAAACAGTAACAGATGAACATATCCAGCGTCACGTAGGAAACCTCAGAGTTATGTTAAGACCCGTTTCAGTCCACCAGGATATCAGGGTCAGTCTGTGATACACCACTTCTCAGGTCATTAAAGGTTTGATTCTTAATAGACTTGTGATGTTTAAATGCATCGGCCCTGGATGTTAAAGCATGACGGTTAAGTGAGACTTCAGAGTCATGGAAGGCCTACATAGAAACATAGAGCTTATTTGGGGTTTAGGAGATATGAATATTACGTGACATTAATATATCTTCAGTTATAATAACTTGTAGAGAGGTCCGCCTACTCCTAAAGGCACGTGACGCTGCTTTTAGGTCAGGCGATGCACTGGCCTACTGTTTAGCCAGGGCTAATCTGAAAAAGGGCATCAAGCAGGCCAAGCTCAACCACAAGGGAAGGGTTGAAGACCACTTCAACAACCCTGATCCCCGACACATGTT
>JANIIK010001145.1:5000-31535 GCA_027704905.1 Muraenolepis orangiensis
TGTGTGTGTGTGTGTGTTAAGAAAATCATTTAAAAACACTGCACTTTATTGCTTGTTGTACTGCTTGTATTGTTTATCTACTTGTATAAAGTGTACTCATGTGTCTCTTACATTCCCTGTCATAGTCTAACAAGCAACACATGTTGGGCCCCAGGTGTCCTGGTGAGTCCCGGTGAGAGCCTGTGGTGACCCATCGGTGCCCTACCTCCTATCTCTCCCTCATACCGCTCTACAGCTAAACCCTACCTCCTATCTCTCCCTCATACTGCTCTACAGCTAAACCCTACCTCCTATCTCTCCCTCATACCACTCTACAGCTAAACCCTACCTCCTATCTCTCCCTCATTCTGCTCTACAGCTAAACCCTGCCTCCTATCTGTCCCTCATACCACTCTACAGCTAAACCCTACCTCCTATCTCTCCCTCAACTGCTCTACAGCTAAACCCTGCCTCCTATCTCTCCCTCATACTGCTCTACTGCTAAACCCTGCCTCCTATCTCTCTCTCATACTGCTCTACAGCTAAACCCTGCCTCCTATCTCTCCCTCATACTGCTCTACAGCTAAACCCTGCCTCCTATCTCTCTCTCATACTGCTCTACTGCTAAACCCTGCCTCCTATCTCTCCTTCATACTGCTCTACTGCTAAACCCTGCATCCTATCTCTCTCTCATACTGCTCTCCAGCTAAACCCTGCCTCCTATCTCTCCCTCATACTGCTCTACTGCTAAACCCTGCCTCCTATCTCTCTCTCACACTGCTCTACAGCTAAACCCTACCTCCTATCTCTCCCTCATACCGCTCTACAGCTAAACCCTACCTCCTATCTCTCCCTCACACTGCTCTACAGCTAAACCCTGCCTCCTATCTCTCCCTCATACTGCTCTACTGCTAAACCCTGCCTCCTATCTCTCTCTCACACTGCTCTACAGCTAAACCCTGCCTCCTATCTCTCCCTCATACTGCTCTACAGCTAAACCCTCAGAGAACACACCTGGCCATACACTCTTAGTAGTACGTACAAGAATACAAAGTACAAAACGTAAATCACTTTGTTAATAAAGATACGATAGATTTACAGTTTTTCTCGATTGCTAAGACACAAAACCCAGTACTCTAAACCAAATGACCAGTTGCCTAAACACATTTAGTAAAACTACCCCCCATTTGCCACAACCACAAACACAATTCACCTGTAGACACTGTTCACAAAACCCATCCCCTTTTTCTCAAAACTCTAAACACATTTTGCCTTGCTAAAACACATTTAGCATATATCTCTGCTCAAATATGCATTGTGAAGCTCATGTGATGCAAAAATGCCACACACAGTCAGCAAAACCTGAACACAATGAACACACCTGGTGTCATTCAGTAAACACAACGACTCATAATTGAAAACACCTATTGCAAATGATGTGACCACACCTATATAAGTCAGTTTGCTGAAGGTTCCAAACAAAAATGGATGATCAAGGAAGAAGAAGAGTTCGTGCCAGAGGAGGGAGAGGAGTTCGTGCCAGAGGAGGGAGAGGAGTTTTTGCCAGAGGAGGGAGAGGAGCAGGCCAAGGAGGGAGAGGAGCAGGCCAAGGAGGGAGAGGAGCAGGTCAAGGAGGTAGAGGAGCAGGCCAAGGAGGGAGAGGAGCAGGTCAAGGAGGTAGAGGAGCGGGCCAAGGAGGGAGAGGAGCGGGCCGAGGAGGTAGAGGAGCAGGTCAAGGAGGGAGAGGAGCGGGCCGAGGAGGTAGAGGAGCAGGCCAAGGAGGGAGAGGAGCAGGTCAAGGAGGTAGAGGAGCGGGCCAAGGAGGGAGAGGAGCGGGCCGAGGAGGTAGAGGAGCAGGTCAAGGAGGGAGAGGAGCAGGTCAAGGAGGTAGAGGAGCGGGCCAAGGAGGGAGAGGAGCGGGCCGAGGAGGGAGAGGAGCAGGCCAAGGAGGGAGAGGAGCAGGCCAAGGAGGGAGAGGAGCAGGTCAAGGAGGGAGAGGAGCGGGCCGAGGAGGGAGAGGAGCAGGTCAAGGAGGGAGAGGAGTGGGCCGAGGAGGGAGAGGAGAAGGAGGGCGAGCAAGACAACGCATTTTCATCACAAATGAAATGAGAGCAACAGTCATTGACCACGTCATTGTCCACGGCATGACAATGACCGAAGCTGGACAACGAGTCCAACCAAACCTAAGCAGATTCTCAGTGGCCACCATTATTCGGGCCTTCAGAGAACACAACAGGTACTGCATGTACTATTTTTTTAGTCACTACTTTCTCTAGCGTTGAAAGATTGCCATTTGCAGGTGGGAGGGCTTCCAGATTCACACCAGCCCAAGAGGTCCTCATTGTGGATATGGTTCGGGAGAACAATGTGCTGAGACTACGGGAGATACGGGAGAGGATCATTGGTGACAATATGAACTTTCCGAACATTGACGATGTTAGCCTGACAACCATAGACAGAGTCCTCAAGCGCCAGAGAGTACGCATGAAGCAGGCCTATAGGGTACCCTTTGAGCGCAACTCTGACAGAATAAAGCACCTCCGTCACCAGTATGTGCAAGTAAGTACAGTACAATCTATGTACACGGTGGCCTACAGTACTTTACATACAATACTATACTATCGTACTGTAATGTGCTGTATTGACTGTCTTTCTGAACACCTGAAAACGCTATTTGTTTCCACAGAGGATCTTCGAGTTGGAGTCCATGGCCAGACCCCATGAATTTATATTTGTGGATGAGGCTGGCTTCAACCTCACAAAAAGGAGGAGGAGAGGCCGTAACATCATAGGACAGAGAGCTATCGTTGATGTGCCCGGCCAACGTGGAGGAAACATCACCCTCTGCACTGCCATGAGTTCTAGAGGGCTTCTCCACCGGCATGCTGAACTTGGTGCCTACAACACTGAGCGTCTCCTCACCTTCCTAGGAGAGCTCAGAGAAGTTTTGCATGACCATGACCACCCGAACGACCAGCAGAATCCTGGGCCGGCTGATCTTCCCATATATGTCATCTTCTGGGACAATGTTAGTTTCCATCGCAGCATCCAGGTCAGAGAGTGGTTTAACATCAACCAGCAATTTATTAATGTGTGTCTGCCACCCTACTCTCCATTCCTAAACCCAATAGAAGAGTTCTTCTCATCATGGCGGTGGAAGGTCTATGACCGCCAACCGTACACCAGAGAGAACCTTCTCAGGGCTATGGACCTGGCCTGTGATGATGTGGCTGTGGAGGCGTTCCAAGGCTGGGTGCGGCATGCCAGGGCATTCTTCCCACCATGTTTGGCTATGGACAATATTGCCTGTGACGTTGATGAGGTACTGTGGCCCGACCCAGCCCGACGACGTGATGCCGCCCAATGATTTCAGTGTCAACATACTGTGTCAATTTACATGTACAACGTACTGTAATAAAAGAAATCGCACCCTGAACATTGTGTTTTCAATTGTTACTGTACTGTATCTATTGTGTGTAATGGATCCTCCATGGAGTTTACAGTACTCATTTTCTGCATTACGTTGTGATATTACTGCATTTTATGTATTATTCATTATTCCTATGAAATGCACAAATCTATAGTAAATGCCCAATACATATTTGAGAATAAATAAGGGTTGCTCAAATGCATCCTGGCAGTTGTGAAACTGTAAAAAAAGAAGTCTCACACTCTGAAAATGGTGTTTTCAATTGTTTGGGTAACGTGGTTAATGATGCTCAGTAGTGTTTACATTTTTGCAGGCCTTGAGCGGTATTGTGGTGTCAAAGTTTGCTTTTGAGCATATGAGCAACTGTTTTGGTGTGATGGGTTGGTTTTGAGCATATGAGCAACTGTTTTGGTGTGATGGGTTGGTTTTGAAAAGAGACTGTGAGGTTGTGTGTACGTAGCTTTAGAAAAGTGTTTTGTGTTTAGAGTTTTGTGAAAAGTGAGGGCAGTATCGCAAAATGTGTTTAAGCAATAGAGAAAAACTGTAAAATGTCTGTCAGTTTAGTCTTTTTTTATCATATATCATCAACAAAATAAGAAGATAAAACGGATTTGCTTCATAATCAAATTGTTTTACTTTCAAAAGAAGTAAAGAAAATAAATCCTTACTTTTCAGCAGCACAACAAAGACTTATTCCCTCTGAAGAAGCTAAATGCTCCAAAAACAACCACTAAATATCTCACTAACTTTCAAGATAGACACTAAAATCTAATACTTTGAATCAAAAACATGTGGAAAGAAAACAACCTCAACAGTCGTAGATAATAGAACTATTCCCTAAACGTCACCTCCATCAGGAACCTGGCAGAGAGAGAGAGAGAGAGAGAGAGAGAGAGAGAGAGAGAGAGAGAGAGAGAGAGAGAGAGAGAGAGAGAGAGAGAGAGAGAGAGAGAGAGAGGATCTAATCCACCCTACAGCCTCCAATCCCCCACCCTTACACCACCCGGCATCCACCCTCCAGCCTCCACCCCCAGCCTCTACCCTCCAGCCTCCACCCTCCAGCCTCCACCCTCCACTTCGGGTTAAAACTCGAGAGTTTGCTCAGTGGCTTCGGTAAAAAAAGAAAAGGGAAAGAGGCTCTTATTTTCTCTCTCTAGATGGAATTAATGGTATCATTATCAATAATTAATTAATGGTATCATTATCAATAATTAATTAATGGTATCATTATCAATAATTAATTAATGGTATCATTATCAATCCCAGGTGGAGATGACTTCTGCTGTGACACCCCCATTTCCTCTTCAGTGAATGATAAAGACACACACGCACACACACACACACACCACATCCCATCGACGATAACTAGATTCACTCTAGCTGGAATCACTCAACCACCCTGGGTACCATCTCCCCCCCCTACGGTCGACCAGTTGCGCAGCATCCCTACAGCAAGGACCACCAGGTTTATGGATAGTTCTTAACCACAGGCAGTGACCTACTGAACTGCTAGGAGTGCTGCCACTATCATAACATAACTTTAACACAGTCTTCAGCTGGTCTTTATAGCGCTTCTTCTGCCCTCCAGCAGAGCGTCGACCACGGTGTAGCTGGCCATATAGCACTCTGCGAGGCAGGCGGTTTGAGGGCATCCTTACTACATGGCCCAGCCATCGTAGCTGGTGCTGAGTAATTGTGGCCTCAATAGTCCTGCAGTTGGTCTTGGAGAGTACTTCAGAGAGAGGCACACGATCACGGCAGGTAATTCCCAGGATGCGCTGAAGGCAGCGTATGTGGAACTGCTCCAGGGCCCTGATGTGGCGGCTGTAAGTTACCCAGGCTTCGCAGCTGTAAAGGAGGGTAGTGATGCAGATGGCTTGGTAGACACAGACCTTCGTGCGGAGATGGAGGTTCTTGTTTTGAAAGACCCTACGCTGGAGTCTCCCAAAAGCAGCTGATGCCTGCTTTATCCTGTTTTGGACCTCATTGTCGATGGTGTTGTACTCAGAGAGAATGCTCCCCAGGTATCTGAAGGATGGTACAACAGACCACACCAGGTTCACCAGCAGCAGTGAAGGTAGGTGGTGTAGATGGGATGTCGGCACTCCACTGGCAAACTACTTCCGTCTTGATGGTGTTGACGGTCAGTCCCATCCTGCTGTATGCTCTCACCGCAGCAGTAAGAACAGACTGGAGGTCTTGTGGATTGTGAGATACAAGAGCACAGTCGCCTGCATACTGTAGCTCAATGACTCTCTCCCTTTGCAGTTTGGTGGTTGCCTGGAGCCTCCTTACGTTGAAGAGGTCTTCCGTCTTGATGGTGTTGACACACACACACGCTCACACACCCGCGCTCTCACGCACACACACCGGGGTAGCTGTCCTGGGCCGGGGCTCGGGGGTGTTGGTCCGCCTCCTGGGGCTCCCGTTAGGGCAGCAACACCGCCGCCAGGGGTTAAGGCACATACTGTTCCTCTCCTCTTCTTCTTCTTCTTCTTCTTCTATTTGGTTTTACGGCAGCTGGCATCCAAAAAGTTGCATTGCTGCCTCCTACTGGACTAATGCTCTACCCACTATATCCTTCCGTATAATCCAGTTTCAGATAAAAACTTGAAAAAGTGGCGTTTTCCCTTTACACTTGCCCCCACATCCAGCACACTTTTTAAGGACACTTCCTTCAGTCCACACTCCTTTAGGCGCCTGAGCAGTTCCTGCCTACTGGATACATACTTGCAGCAAAATAACACAACATGTTCAACTGTCTCCCTCTGCTGACAAGAACATAGTCCATCCTGGTGTTTTCCTAGGAGAAACAGTGTGCTGTTCAGGCATGTATGGCCTATTCTCAATCTCACCATAATAACCTCTTCCTTACGTTTACCACTACGGCAAACAGTGTCTGAATCAGTAACCCTACTAACAATGGAAAAGAGATGCCTGCCCTTTCTATCTTGCTCCCAAAGCTGTTGCCATTTAACAAGAGAATTCTGCCACACAATACTCTTTCCTTCTGATTTTGACAGACACAGATGATTATCTATGGCTTCCCTTCTAGTCGCCGCCTTGGCCAACGCATCAACCTTTTCATTCCCTCTGATCCCCACATGTGCAGGTACCCATAAAAAGGATACCTTCACCCCATGTCTACCAACATTGTTGAGTGCCAATATAATTTCATACACAAGGTCCTGCCTCCCCTTGGACATCCCCTTCCCAAGACTCTTGACAGCAGACACAGAGTCACTACATATTAATACCTTTCTATCCTGCAGTTGATCCGTCCACTGCACAGCCATAAGAATGGCATATAGCTCTACTGTAAACACATGCAATGAATCAGATGTTCTTTTTAAGACCTGCACATTCATACCCTGAACAAAAAAGGCTGCTCCAGTGACCCCTGACTCCTGATCCTTCGACCCATCCGTAAATATTAAAACACAATCTCTATATCTACCCTCTACATGGCAGTGAAAACTATACACTAATTCTGCTTCAGGATCTTTCTCCTTAATTTCAAGCAGCGTTAAGTCAATCTCTGGAACCTCAAGCTGCCACACAGGAATCACCGGCCACATCACTGCTGCACAAAAGGTTTGGTGGAAGACATTTATGTCTCGCGCCACAGATTCTCCAGTCCACCCAAAACTCGCCTGATTTGTCACCTCACTCTCCCAGCTAGGTTCAATAACATTTCTAACAGGATGATCAGGTCGTTGTCCCATCAGATTCACCCAATAGTTAGCCTGTAACTGCTTCCTCCTCACACTAAGAGGCATTTCCCCCGTCATCACTTGCAAAGAGCAAACAGGAGAAGACCGCATAGCTCCAGTACATAATCTCAAGGCAGTCGCTTGAACCACATCCAGCTTGGCTAGCACAGTTGCCGCTTTGGTACCTATCAATAACTCCACATCAGCTTGAATGCGAGGAAAGACAACCCCATCCAAGTATGGCCACTTAGCCAACTCCTCTGTGCTCATGATGTTACTTGTGGTTACGGGCATCCTCTTCTGGGTGTAGACCTTGGGCAGGTCATAAAACTGTTTCCCGTGAGGCTGGAGATCTCCAAGTCTGTCAGCATGTAGCTGGACACAGATGCCTTTGGGCCCATGGTATGTAAGCTGATTTGTGCTTTCCTTCCTGTAAGGTTCAGCCTTCTCATTAGGGTTTCTGAACAAAATGTGTCAGTGCTGCCTGGATCTAAAAATGCATACGTTGTAATGATTTTGTCCCATTGCTGCTTCCGGCCCCTGTTTGTCCACATGTTTGCAAAGAGATCTGTGCGTTACTCACCGAAGGTTTCTTTGGCTGGTTTGTGTTGCTTGCTCTCTCCTTCAGATTAATATGAAGAACACTGGGATGGTTTTGGCTGCACACCTTGCAAGTCAAGCACTTCTCGCAATTCCTGCTAAGATGCCCAATGTGAAGGCAGCCAAAACAGATTCCTTTTTGCCTTATAAAAGTAATCTTGTCCCTGTGTGTCTTCTCCTCCATCGGAGGACATTGATCCAGAGTGTGATTTTTAGAGCAACAAGTGTTGGTGTTGTGAGCAGATGCATTTCTTTGCTTTGGAACGTGTGTTGATCTTGTTTGGTCTTCCACTGCAGGGGTTTCGGTGGTAGTAACTGTGGTTGCAAAACTGTCTCCTTTGAATTTGGGTCTGATTTGTGACATCATTCTGTTCATGTTCATAGGTTTACTTCCTGTACTTGGTGGTGTATTTTGAATGTCTCCGAAGACTGGGTCTGAGACAATTTTTAGCTGGCACTCGATGAATGTGACAGTATCCATGAATTGTGGTCTGCGATGGTGTCTTTCCATTATCGAACATGCAGAGACTCTCCAATTCTCTCTGAGCTTGTATGGAAGCTTTGAAATCAATACTTTCATGTTGGCTGGCATATGGAGTTCCCTCATGTACCAGACATTCTCCATAGCACTACAGCACTCCCGAAGGAAAGGAGCATAGGCTTGAAGAGATGTGACGTCTTCAGCCTTGACTAGCGGCCAGTTGAGCATCTTCTCCATATAAGCTGCTGTGGTTTTATATTCATCTCCAAAGTGTTGTTCAAGTAGGTACTTTGCCATATCATAGCCTCTGTCTGGAGCCATGAGTTGACAGCTACGCACAAGCTCATTGGGCTGACCCCTGGTGTACTTCTCCAAGAAGTACAAACAATCCCCTCTGTTTCTTGTGTTCTTCTCCACACAATGAACAAAGGCTCGGACAAAGGTTCTGTACTGCAGAGGATCCCCATCAAAACATGGAATCTTTCTTGGTGGCAGTAAGTGAGTGGTTTGCTGATTCCACTAGCATTGCTGCTATCTCATTTTGTCTTTTTAATAGGTTGCATACAACTGAGGTTTCATTGCTTTGAGGTGAAATTACAGTTGGGGTCGTTAGCTGCACAGGAGGGTCCATGTGAGTTGTATTGTCCTGTGCTCCATCCCAAGACACATGTGTTTGTAAAGATGGTGGTTGTGTTTGAATGGGAGTTGGCTGTAACAGCATAGATTGTTGTCTTTGCCAAAATGGGGGTTGTTGAATGGGTGTTGGCTGCATCAGGTGCATAGGTTGTTGTATTTGCCAGGGTGGTGGTTGTTGAATGGATGTTTGTTGCTGTTGCATAGCTTGTGGTTGCCATAGTGATGGTTGTTGCACATATGATTGCTGTGCAGATGGTTGCTGTGGTTCTGGTGGTTGTATAGACGGTTGCTGTGGTTCTGGTGGTTGTATAGACGGTTGCTGTGGTTCTGGTGGTTGTATAGACGGTTGCTGTGGTTCTGGTGGTTGTATAGACGGTTGCTGTGGTTCTGGTGGTTGTATAGACGGTTGCTGTGGTTCTGGTGGTTGTATAGACGGTTGCTGTGGTTCTGGTGGTTGTATAGACGGTTGCTGTGGTTCTGGTGGTTGTATAGACGGTTGCTGTGGTTCTGGTGGTTGTATAGACGGTTGCTGTGGTTCTGGTGGTTGTATAGACGGTTGCTGTGGTTCTGGTGGTTGTATAGACGGTTGCTGTGGTTCTGGTGGTTGTATAGACGGTTGCTGTGGTTCTGGTGGTTGCATAGACGGTTGCTGTGGTAGTGATATATATTATTTTGCATGAGGACTGAGAGTGACAGAGGGTTCCTTTAAACGTGTTCCTTTCCTGTAGTATGAGTCCATTCCATCTGACTGTGAGTGAAAGAGCTTGGTGACTGGGGGATTGTAATACTGCTATTGTAGCCTTGGTAGCTGCCAGTTGTGCGTCAAGCTCCATGGTTTCCTTGTTCTATTCCAGCGTGTGTTCCTGCTCCTCCAGAGAGTGTTGATCCTTTAACGCTGCAGCACCAATCCCAAGGTCAGCTCTCTCTGCCTCGGCCCGTATGCCAGCTGAGGAGGCAGAAGATCTGCTGGACCTGCTGGCTCCACACCTTGTGTGACCTTTGTGAGCAGATCTTTTACTTTCCACATTAGAAATGCTGTCATTTGGATGAATTAGATTGTCCACGTCCTCCTCATCCTCATTAACACTTTCCACACTTTTGGTATTTTTTGTCCATGCATTCACGTCATCAATAAAGTCATTGATGTGAACACATGTCATGTTTTTCCCTTTCCTCAGGAGGTATTATTGGCAACAGAGCATCCTGGTTTGCTGCTGCTTCCTTGCATATGTGGAGATATTGCATAAATGCGCATTGCACCTCCTGTTTGCATCCACTTTGCATTTACTCCAAAATCGTTTTTTGCAAGTTAGATGCCTTGTTTAATTGAGATTTTCTGTCTTTTTGTAATGTGTCAACTTTATCCATTAGGGCTTTAGGTGTTAATTTGCTCTTGGGTTTTGTGACCTGCTGTGCTTCAGGGTCAACACGGTGTGTGGTTTGACCTCCACCTCGGACTGTTGTTCAGCCACTGCGGGCTGTGGCTGCTTTGCAGTCTGTTCAACCAGTGAAGGTTCTTTCCAATGCGTTTCAGCCGTGGCTGTTCAACCATAACGCTAGACTCTGCTTGACTCTGAACACCTTTATCAGAATCCATAGCAGCAATATAAGACCAACAGATTCAATATGAAACAGTACCTTCGGTTCAGATTCAGATTCAGATTCAGATTACTTTATTAATCCCGAGGGAAATTAAGGTGCAACAGTTGACACAGGGGGAATAAAAGCACACACAAAAAATACTAATACCTAAGCTAAAAAACAATAAAAATTGTATAAACAAAAATATAGTTAAATGAAATCTAAATGTATTGATAAATGAAGATAAATTTACAGTATTATTACAGTAGTACGTAGGTATATACAATACACAACAATACGTATAGTGCAAATTGGCAGAATAATATATTAATAAATAAATCAACTGAAAGTGACATGTGTAAAGTGAAAAGTGAATTTGAAGAGTGATTTGCAGTGCGTTGACCAAAAAATAATAATATTTAAGTACGTTGGCCTCAGGTCACTGAGTCGCCACTGTCCCTCTCACGACACGAGGTAGATGAGTTAAAAAGTCTAATTGCCACAGGAAGAAAGGACTTCCTATGGCGTTCTATGGTGCACCTGGGTGGAATGAGTCTGTTGCTAAAGGTGCTTCTATATGAGGTCAGCACCTGATGGAGAGGGTGAGAGTTGTTGTCAAGGATACTACGCAGCTTGCGCAGCATCCTTCTCTCAGACACCACCAACAAGGAGTCCAGCTGGACCCCCAGGACAGCGCCAGCCTTCCTGACAATCCTGCTGATCTTGTTGGCGTCTGCTGATCTCAACCTGCTTCCCCAGCACACAACACCGGAGAAGATGGCACTGGCTACCACCGACTGGTAGAACACATTCAGCATCTTGTTGCAAACGTTGAAGGACCGGAGCCTCCGCAGGAAGTAGAGACGGCTCTGGCCCTTCTTGTAAACAGCCTCAGAGTTCTTGGCCCAGACCAGTTTATTGTCCAGATGAACTCCCAGGTATTTATATTCCTGGACAACTTCAGCGGACACACCCTTGATGGAAATGGGTGTGGGTGTGGATTTCCTCCTGCAGAAGTCCACCACCATCTCCTTCGTCTTGTCAGTGTTGAGCTGCATATGGTTCAGCTCACACCACTCAACAAAGGAGTCCACGACGCCCCTGTACTCCTCATCGTTTCCCTCGCTGACACAACCAACAACTGCAGAGTCGTCCGAGAACTTCTGCAGATGGCAGGACTCTGAGTTGTACTGGAAGTCTGAGGTGTACAGGGTGAACAGGAATGGGGAAAGAACAGTTCCCTGTGGAGCACCAGTGCTGCTGACCACAGTGTCAGACACACAGTCCTGCAGTCTGACAAACTGTGGACGACCCGTCAAATAGTCAGTAATCCAGGACACCAGGGAAGAGTCCACCTTCATCGCCGTCAGCTTACTTCCCAGCAGGGCAGGCCGGATGGTGTTGAACGCACTGGAGAAGTCGAAAAACATGATTCTCACAGTGCTCCCGGGTCTGTCCAAGTGGGCGTAGGCACGATGAAGCAGGAAGATGTTAAGTTAAACCACTTAACAACAAAACCCACAGTTAATTATCACATGGTTACAACCAAAACCTTAATAGACACACACAAGACTTCGCAAAAGACTTCAAACAGGCTCCTTGTCCGAGCGCTGTTCAATCAACTCCTTGCGTGCAGGGCAGCTCCTGGTCCGTCCAAACGAACGCTGGACTCCTTCTGGTTTTGGACATCTGCAGATCGTCTCCTTCACAGTTACATGCCCTGGGTTGCACCATCTGATGTTAATGAAGAGTGCAAGTCCCCCACCCTTGTGCTTACCACTGAGCTTAGCATCCCTGCTCTCACCGTAGTGAAACCAGGTACATCCACATTAGCGTCCGGGGTGTTGCCGGTTAGCCACGTCTCCGTGAAACACATTAGGCTGCACTCCCTGTACGTCTTCTGATTCCTCACCAGGGCAGCCAGCTCATCTGTTTTGTTGGTTATGGAGTTCACGTTTCCCATCACTACCGACGGAATAGAGGGCTTGAATCGCCACCGCTTAGCAATACGCCTAGCCTTGAGCTTAGCAATACGCCTAGCCTTGAGCTTAGCAATACGCCTAGCCTTGAGCTTAGCAATACGCCTAGCCTTGAGCTTAGCAATACGCCTAGCCTTGAGCTTAGCAATACGCCTAGCCTTGAGCTTAGCAATACGCCTAGCCTTGAGCTTAGCAATACGCCTAGCCTTGAGCTTAGCAATACGCCTAGCCTTGAGCTTAGCAATACGCCTAGCCTTGAGCTTAGCAATACGCCTAGCCTTGAGCTTAGCAATACGCCTAGCCTTGAGCTTAGCGCCCGCTCTGCAGCCTGATAGACCCTCCTCAGCTCCGCCGGTAGAAGGTAAACATTGCCTGCCCCGTTGCTCAGAGATCAGCTGCTCCCTTGAATCAACAAGGTTTCCTTTAACTTCTAGAACAGCCGTATCCATAGGATAGAAAGAGATTCACACAGAAAGGGCAATAGAAAAAGTTTTAAAAAGTTAGCAAAGTTAAAAGAAAAATACGAGTTAACACGAACACTACAAAGACGGAGCTACTGGAAAGGCAGACACTCGCGTCGGCGCCGTAATATATTGATCACACACACAGAGCCCATGTGGTGACGCTGAGGGACTGAGAACATCAGGAGAACACAAACTACAGTCTGGGCTCAGTTTCTAGGAACAACAACAACAGTTCAGCAGACTAATCATGTCTTGTTCTCCATCAGATGCGTGTGAACTCACACTGGACCCAAACACAGCCCACAGAGAACTCTCTCTGTCTGAGGACAACAGGAAGGTGACGAGGGTTAGAGAGGAGGAGAAGTATCCTGATCACCCAGAGAGATTTGACTCCTGTCACCAGGTGTTGTGTAGAGAGGGTCTGACTGACCGCTGTTACTGGGAGGTGGAGAGGGAAGGAGGTGTTGATATAGGAGTGACATACAGAGGAATCACTAGGAGAGGAGGGGGTGATGACAGCTGGCTTGGATTAAACAACAAGTCCTGGAGTCTTTATTGTCTTGATGATGGTTACTCTGTCCTGTCACAACGGTAGTAGAACATTCATACGTCTCCCCCCTCTAACAGAGTAGGAGTGTATGTGGACCGACCTGCTGGCTCTCTCTCCTTCTACAGAGTGTCCCCAGATGGAGGAGGGTCCTCAGACACACTGACACTCATCCACACCTTCCAGTCCACATTCACCCAGGAGGACCTCCTCCCTGGGTTTGGGTTAGGGAGGGATGGTTCCTCAGTGTCTCTGTGTCCGTTGTAGCAACACACACACACACACACACACACACACCATCACAACAGTCACAGCCTTTTTGTTTTTGTTTGTCTTTTTTGTTTTGTTTTTTGTTTGTTTTTTTTACCCGCTAAAAACCGGCTAACGGGAACCCTGACACACACACACACAGTATACACTATACACACACACACATAGTATACACTATACACACACATAGTATACACTATACACACACACACACAGTATACACTATACACACACACACACATAGTATACACTATACACACACACACATAGTATACACTATACACACACACACACATAGTATACACTATACACACACACACATAGTATACACACACACATAGTATACACTATACACACACACACACACATAGTATACACTATACACACACACACATAGTATACACTATACACACACACATACATAGTATACACTATACACACACATAGTATACACTATACACACACACACATTGTATACACTATACACACACACACACATAGTATACACTATACACACACACATAGTATACACTATACACACACACACACATTGTATACACTATACACACACACACACATAGTATACACTCACACACACATAGTATACACTATACACACACACACATAGTATACACTATACACACACACACATAGTATACACTATACAAACAACAACAACAACAAACAAATCGTGAGGATTGAATCCTCTTTATTGGTCACATACATGAAGACATACAGTGAAATGTGTTCTCTGCATTTAACCCATCCTAGTATGAGGAGCAGTGGGCAGCTATTCATACAGCGTCCAGGGAGTAGTTAGGGTTAGGGTCTTCCTCAAGGACACCTCCACAGTTTTTGCTAGGAGGAGCCGGGGATCGAACCAGCAACCTTCCGGTTGTGAGGCGACCGCTCTACCTCCTGAGCTAGACTGCCGCCCATAAACACACATATACACACACACACACACATAGTATACACTATACACACACACACATAGTATACACTATACACACACACACATAGTATACACTATACACACACACACACATAGTATACACTATACACACACACACATAGTATACACTATACACACACACACACATAGTATACACTATACACACACACACATAGTATACACACACACATAGTATACACTATACACACACACACACATAGTATACACTATACACACACACACACATAGTATACACTATACACACACACACATAGTATACACTATACACACACACATACATAGTATACACTATACACACACATAGTATACACTATACACACACACACATTGTATACACTATACACACACACACACATAGTATACACTATACACACACACACACATAGTATACACTATACACACACACACACATTGTATACACTATACACACACACACACACATAGTATACACTCACACACACATAGTATACACTATACACACACACACATAGTATACACTATACACACACACACATAGTATACACTATACACACACACACATAGTATACACTATACAAACAACAACAACAACAAACAAATCGTGAGGATTGAATCCTCTTTATTGGTCACATACATGAAGACATACAGTGAAATGTGTTCTCTGCATTTAACCCATCCTAGTATGAGGAGCAGTGGGCAGCTATTCATACAGCGTCCAGGGAGTAGTTAGGGTTAGGGTCTTCCTCAAGGACACCTCCACAGTTTTTGCTAGGAGGAGCCGGGGATCGAACCAGCAACCTTCCGGTTGTGAGGCGACCGCTCTACCTCCTGAGCTAGACTGCCGCCCATAAACACACATATACACACACACACACATAGTATACACTATACACACACACACATAGTATACACTATACACACACACACATAGTATACACTATACACACACACACACATTGTATACACTATACACACACACACATAGTATACACTATACACACACACACATAGTATACACTATACACACACACACATAGTATACACTATACACACACACACACATAGTATACACTATACACACACACACACATAGTATACACTATACACACACACACATAGTATACACTATACACACACACACATATAGTATACACTATACACACACACACACATAGTATACACTATACACACAAACACACATATAGTATACACTATACACACCCACACACACATAGTATACACTATACACACACACACATAGTATACACTATACACACACACACACACACACAGTATACACTATACACACACACACATAGTATACACTATACACACACACACACACACATAGTATACACTATACGCACATATAGTATACACTATACACACACACACATAGTATACACTATACACACACACACACACACACACAGTATACACTATACACACACACACATAGTATACACTATACACACACACACACACATAGTATACACTATACACACACACACACACATATAGTATACACGATACACACACACACATAGTATACACTATACACACACACACACATATAGTATACACTATACAGACACACACACACAGGGGGGTGAGGGGGGGTTTCTCCCTTAAGGCCCCAAATGGCCAGAGAGCAGTTTCAGAGGTCAGGGGTCAGAGGAGGTGATCTACCACCATGGGTCCTACCACTGGGTCACGGATGGACCCCAGGGATTTAAAGACTGTTCAACTTTTGACTGTTATTCATTTTGATCGCTAAAAATTCATGAACTTTTCTTTTTAAAAGGTTCGCAAAAACTGCTTCATGCAATATAATGTTTTAAATGTTTGAACTTTCTCTTTAACACGTTCTAGAAGACTGTTGTATTCAATATAATGTTTTAAATGGTTGAACTTTCTCTTTAACACGTTCTAGAAGACTGTTGTATTCAATATGATGTTTTAAATGGTTGAACTTCCTCTTTAACACGTTCTAGAAGACTGTTGTATTCAATATGATGTTTTAAATGGTTGAACTTTCTCTTTAACACGTTCTAGAAGACTGTTGTTTTCAATATGATGTTTTAAATGGTTGAACTTTCTCTTTAACACGTTCTAGAAGACTGTTGTATTCAATATAATGTTTTAAATGGTTGAACTTTCTCTTTAACACGTTCTAGAAGACTGTTGTATTCAATATGATGTTTTAAATGGTTGAACTTTCTCTTTAACACGTTCTAGAAGACTGTTGTATTCAATATGATGTTTGTGGTGGAGATGAAGATGTGTTCTCAGAGCTAAAGGGAGTCATGCATTGGATGTTCTTTCATGGTCTGACCAGCTAAATATCACATGTTCATGTTGTTTCTTTGATTCTTTGAAGCATTATTAATCACATGGGATTGTTTCCTTTAAATCCTTTTTTGAAGTGTTATTAAAGTATGATGTTGGATTGGTGTTCATGACGTTGTGTTCCATAATCCAGTATACTCTTTGAGTATAAGAGGAGTGAGGAGGGTGGTTAGTGATGAAGAGGACGGTGGTGATTGATGAATAGGAGGGTTGTTAGTGATGAAGAGGAGGGTTGTTAGTGATGAAGAGGAGGGTGGTGATTGATGAATAGGAGGGTTGTTAGTGATAAAGAGGAGGGTTGTTAGTGATGAAGAGGAGGGTGGTGAGTGACAAAGAGGAGGGTGGTGATTGATGAATAGGTGGGTTGTTAGTGATGAAGAGGAGGGTTGTTAGTGATGAAGAGGAGGGTGGTTAGTGATGAAGAGGAGGGTGGTTAGTGATGAAGAGGACGGTGGTGATTGATGAATAGGAGGGTTGTTAGTGATGAAGAGGAGGGTTGTTAGTGACAGACGTCTCCATAGCTCCTCCGGATATAGTAGAAGTGTTGTTAGCGGTGGTTAGCGGGTGTGTTGACGTGTGTCATCTTGACGGCTGTCGTGTTGGGGAGCCCGTTGGCCGTGGTCGCCTTGCTCCCCCGGCGGTGTTTTGTAACCGCCTATTGTTTAGTTAGCCCTGTTCATTTCCCCTGGTAGAAGGGAGGGTTCTTTAGTGAGTTAGTTAGTTTGGTTTGGGCCTATAATACCACCCTTATGTAAAGAGGTCCCTCGGGTCCTTTGGTGTTCATGTAACTTGCTGCCTTAGGGGCTTTTGTTTGATTGTGGTGTTTTTGCCCACGTTCTTGTATTTTCATTCATTAAAGCAACTTCTTATTTACCAACTGGTTAAATGTTCCTTCCCACTCTCCACACACACACACACACACACACACACACACACACACACACACACATAGACACACACACACACACACACACACACACACATACACACACACACATAGACACACACACGCACACACACACACACACACACACACACACACACACACACACACATAGACACACACACGCACACACACGCACACACACACACACACACACACACAAACATAGACACACACACGCACACACATAGACACACACACGCACACACGCACACACATAAACACACACACGCACACACATAGACACACACACGCACACACATAGACACACACACGCACACACATGCGCACTCTCATTCCAGGCGACATTAGAGTACCCAACGCCAGGTTCTTATTGCGTTATCCCGGGGTATTTAGTTCGGGAACTTCCCCAAAGTGTATTTTGTGTGGGCGTGACGTGTTGTCTGTCAACATGTTGTCATGGTTGACGTTGTCATGGTTGTTGTTGTTGTTTTGGACTGGAAGGCGACATCACGCTCAGTGGCGGCAGGTCGGTACAGCTGTAGGAGACGAGGGATCAATATGGTGTAGCGGTCACGGCGGGAATATAAAAACGCTCCATCAAAATAATCAAATGAAACGCAGCTTGTGCTCGCAGGTCCCTGAACGCACCGTTACCGTGGGAGATTTGAGGGCTCTTTAGTTGCCGTGTGTCACCTGGGCGGAATGTTTCCTCTGTAAAACCTGATCAAATACTGCACTGCACTGTAGTCATGATGCTGCTGCACTACTGGCCCTTTAACATGCTTTGATATGCTCTATGTACAATTCAACACATAGCATCCACCAGTCACTTTAATGTTCATTTTATTGTGTACAGTATTGTTACAGTATATAGTTATAGTATAGTGTTGTGTAGTATAAGTATAGTATATAGTTATAGTATAGTGTTGTGTAGTATAAGTATAGTATATAGTTATAGTATAGTGTTGTGTAGTATAAGTATAGTATATAGTTATAGTATAGTGTTGTGTAGTATAAGTATAGTATATAGATATAGTATAGTGTTGTGTAGTATAAGTATAGTATACAGTTATAGTATAGTGTTGTGTAGTATAAGTATAGTATATAGTTATAGTATAGTGTTGTGTAGTATAAGTATAGTATATAGTTATAGTATAGTGTTGTGTAGTATAAGTATAGTATATAGTTATAGTATAGTGTTGTGTAGTATAAGTATAGTATATCGTTATAGTATAGTGTTGTGTAGTATAAGTATAGTATATCGTTATAGTATAGTGTTGTGTAGTATAAGTATAGTATATCGTTATAGTATAGTGTTGTGTAGTATAAGTATAGTATATAGTTATAGTATAGTGTTGTGTAGTATAAGTATAGTATATAGTTATAGTATAGTGTTGTGTAGTATAAGTATAGTATATAGTTATAGTATAGTGTTGTGTAGTATAAGTATAGTATATAGTTATAGTATAGTGTTGTGTAGTATAAGTATAGTATATAGTTATAGTATAGTGTTGTGTAGTATAAGTACAGTATATAGTTATAGTATAGTGTTGTGTAGTATAAGTATAGTATATAGTTATAGTATAGTGTTGTGTAGTATAAGTATAGTATATAGTTATAGTATAGTGTTGTGTAGTATAAGTATAGTATATAGTTATAGTATAGTGTTGTGTAGTATAAGTATAGTATATAGTTATAGTATAGTGTTGTGTAGTATAAGTACAGTATATAGTTATAGTATAGTGTTGTGTAGTATAAGTATAGTATATAGTTATAGTATAGTGTTGTGTAGTATAAGTACAGTATATAGTTATAGTATAGTGTTGTGTAGTATAAGTATAGTATATAGTTATAGTATAGTGTTGTGTAGTATAAGTATAGTATATAGTTATAGTATAGTGTTGTGTAGTATAAGTATAGTATATAGTATATAAGTATAGTATATGTAGTTTAGCTCAGGAGGTAGAGCGGTTGCCTCTCAACCAGGTTGCTGGTTCGATCCCCTGTGGAGGTGTCCTTGATCAAGACCCCCTAACCCTAACTGCTCCTGACCTGCTGGCTGTCTCCTTGATGGCTGACTCCTCGTCGGTCTGGATCAAAGTGCTATATATAAAGCATCCATTAGTACATAGTGTAGTGTTAGAGTGAGGGAGGGAATGGGGAGTAAAGTAAAGTGTGTGTGTGTGTGTGTGAGAGTGTGTGTGTGTGTGTGTGTGTGTTTGTGTGGGGGGGGGGGACAGGCACAGGTGTGTGTGTGTGTGTGTTTGTCTGTGTGTGTGGGGACAGGCACAGGTGTGTGTGTGTGTGTGTGTGTGTGTGTGTGTGTGTGTGTGTATGTACCGACCTGTACCATATGGTCGGGCGTATCTATCCAATCGTTGATTGACACAAGGGGTGGACTCTCCCCATCACTCCCCGTCACTGTTTGCCAACTTATTATACTTTTACCTAATGTAATGTAATGTAATGTAATGTCATGTAATGTAATGTCATGTAATGTAATGTAATGTGATGTAATGTGTGATGTCACCAAACAACGGACAAACTTTGGTCACGTGACACTTTTGAAAAAACGCTTGTTGTGGCGAACCACACTCACACCTGGTGGTGTTAAAAGGACCCTTTTTAAAGGAATGGCCCATTACTAGTGTGTGTGTGTATTTATATGTGTGTGTGTGTCTTATATGTATAGACACACACACATACACACACACACACACACACACACACACACACACAACCACAAGCATACACAATGTTTTTCCTGGCGTTAAGACGAATGAAGCCCTTTAAATCTCAAACCTTTTGAGAGGTTTGAGATTTAAAGGGCTTCATTCTTCCCAGATGGTCTTGTTTGTTGACCCTGCTATGGCTATTGACACATCATCCGTGTGTTCAGAAGAACCAGTTAAGTCTAGTTTTAGTCCCGTTTTGTCTAAAACGACACCAAAACAGTCGTGAACAAGGAGTGTGTGTGTGAGTGAGTGTTTCTGTGTGTTTGTGTGTGAGTGTTTAGTTTTTGTGTGTTTGTGTGTGAGTGTGTGTATGTGTGTGTGTGTGTGTGTGTGTGTGTGTGTGTGTGTGTGTGTGTGTACATGCGTACATGCTGTGCCAAAAGCATGTTATTAGAAACACTGATTGTATCCAGTCTTCAAGATATCCACCATCGTGCCTGTCCCTAAACAAACCAAGGTAACATGCCTGAATGACTATCGACCTGTGGCCCTCACCTCGATCGTTAGCAAATGCTTCGAGAGGTTGGTCAAGGACTTTATTTGCTCCGTGTTACCTACCACGCTGGACCCATGGCAATTTGCATATCATCAAAATAGATCCACGGACGACGCAATTGCCATGGCCCTCCACACTGCCCTTTCCCACCTGGAGGGAAAGAACTGTTATGTGCGAATGCTGTTTGTGGACTACAGCTCAGCATTCAACACAATAGTTCCTGCCAAGCTCGACACCAAGCTGAGAGGTCTAGGCGTACCCCCATCCATGTGCAGCTGGATACTGGACCTCCTGTCGGACCGCCGCCAGGTGGTGAGGATGGGCAGCACCACATCAGAGCCACTGACCCTCAACACGGGAGCCCCCCAGGGATGCGTGCTGAGCCCTCTCCTCTACTCCCTCTACACCCACGACTGCATGGCTATGCACAGCTCCAACGTCATCGTCAAGTTTGCTGACGACACGACAGTGATGGGCCTGATCACCGGCGACGACGAGACAGCCTACAGGGAGGAGGTCGGATCGCTGGAGCAGTGGTGCCAGGAGAACAGCCTCGCCCTCAACGTCAAGAAGACCAAGGAGCTGATCGTGGACTTCAGGAGGCAGAGGGGAGAGCACAGCCCTATCTCCATCGACGGCGTTGCAGTAGAGAGGGTCAGCGGCTTCAAGTTCCTCGGCGTGCACATCTCCGAGGACCTCACATGGTCCACGCACACACGCACGCACGGACGCACGCACGCACGCACGCACGCACGCACGCACGCACGCACGGACGCACGCACGCACGCACGCACACAGACACACACTCACGCACGCACGGACGCACACACACACACACGGACGCACACACGCACGCACGGACGCACACACGCACACGCACACACATGCACGCACACACGCACGCACGGACGGACGCACGCACGCACGCACGCACGGACGCACACATGCACGTGCACACACACAACATGCACGCAAAAACCATGCACAAAACACACAACACACATGCACACAACACACGCACCACCACACACGCACCACAACATGCTGCAAACACCAAGCCAAGCACATGACAAACACCAGACACACACACGTGTGTGTGTGTGCACGCGCATGTGCGCCTAGCTTATTTATCTCTTCAATGTCTCATCTCCCGTCTCTCTCCCGTCCTCTCTCTCTCCTCTCTCTCTCTCTCTCTCTCTCTTCTCTCTCCCTCTCTCTCTCTCTCTCTCTCTCCTCTCTCTCCGTCTCTCTCTCTCTCTCTCTCTCTCTCTCCTCTCTCTCTCTCTCTCTCTCTCGCCTCTCGCTCTCTCTCTCTCTCTCTCTCTCGCTCTCTCTCTCTCGCTCTCAGTAGGCACTTTTCGCTTATATTATTTAACAGAGACACACCCCCCCCCCCCACCCCGCCCCCCCGCTCTCTTCTTACACCTAAACACACACACACAAACACTCACACCAGCACACACTCACCCACACACACACACCCACACAAAACACACACACACACTCACAAACACACACACACACACTCACACACACAAACGCACACACACTCGTGGGAGGAAACAGTGCTCTCAGCTCTTGCGTCTCAGCCTCTGCTTCTCAGCCTCTGCTTCTCAGCCTCCACCTCTCGCCTACGCCTAGCAGCACCCGCTTATCGGGGGGGGAAATCAGTGAAAGAAAGAGGAGAGAGAGAGGGGAGCATCAGGGCATGAAAGAGCGAGACAGTGATAAGATCCTTGGCTCTGTGTGTGTTGTGTGTGGTGTGTGTCTTGTGTGTGTGTCGTGTCGTGTGTGTGGTGTGGTGCTGTGTGGGTGTGTGTGTGTGTGTGTGTGTGTTTTGACGTCTTATGAGTTGTGTGGATCCGATGTGATATTCTGGAGCAGCGGCCCAATCTCGGTTCCATATTGGTTCTTCTCAACAATAGCTGGGTGGCGGGGGGGGTTCCATATTGGTTCTTCTCAACACATAGCTGGGTGGGGGGGGGTTCCATAATTGGTTCTCTCAAGCACTAGCTGGGTGGGGGGGTGGTTCCATATTGGTTCTTTCAACACTAGCTGGGTGGGGGGGGGTGGTGTGGTCCATATTGGTTTCTCTCAAAACACTAGCTGGGTGGGGGGGTGGTTCCATATTGGTTCTTATCACATAGCTGGGTGGGGGGGTGGTTCCATATTGGTTCTTCTCAACACTAGCTGGGTGGGGGGGGTGGTTCCATATTGGTTCTTCTCAACACTAGCTGGGTGGGGGGGGTGGTTCCATATTGGTTCTTCTCAACACTAGCTGGGTGGGGGGGGTGGTTCCATATTGGTTCTTCTCAACACTAGCTGGGTGGGGGGGGTGGTTCCATATTGGTTCTTCTCAACACTAGCTGGGTGGGGGGGTGGTTCCATATTGGTTCTTCTCAACACTAGCTGGGTGGGGGGGGTGGTTCCATATTGGTTCTTCTCAACACTAGCTGGGTGGGGGGGGTGGTTCCATATTGGTTCTTCTCAACACTAGCTGGGTGGGGGGGTGGTTCCATATTGGTTCTTCTCAACACTAGCTGGGTGGGGGGGGTGGTTCCATATTGGTTCTTCTCAACACTAGCTGGGTGGGGGGGGTGGTTCCATATTGGTTCTTCTCAACACTAGCTGGGTGGGGGGGGTGGTTCCATATTGGTTCTTCTCAACACTAGCTGGGTGGGGGGGGTGGTTCCATATTGGTTCTTCTCAACACTAGCTGGGTGGGGGGGTGGTTCCATATTGGTTCTTCTCAACACTAGCTGGGTGGGGGGGGTGGTTCCATATTGGTTCTTCTCAACACTAGCTGGGTGGGGGGGTGGTTCCATATTGGTTCTTCTCAACACTAGCTGGGTGGGGGGGGTGGTTCCATATTGGTTCTTCTCAACACTAGCTGGGTGGGGGGGGGTGGTTCCATATTGGTTCTTCTCAACACTAGCTGGGTGGGGGGGTGGTTCCATATTGGTTCTTCTCAACACTAGCTGGGTGGGGGGGGTGGTTCCATATTGGTTCTTCTCAACACTAGCTGGGTGGGGGGGGTGGTTCCATATTGGTTCTTCTCAACACTAGCTGGGTGGGGGGGTGGTTCCATATTGGTTCTTCTCAACACTAGCTGGGTGGGGGGGGTGGTTCCATATTGGTTCTTCTCAACACTAGCTGGGTGGGGGGGGGTGGTTCCATATTGGTTCTTCTCAACACTAGCTGGGTGGGGGGGGTGGTTCCATATTGGTTCTTCTCAACACTAGCTGGGTGGGGGGGGTGGTTCCATATTGGTTCTTCTCAACACTAGCTGGGTGGGGGGGTGGTTCCATATTGGTTCTTCTCAACACTAGCTGGGTGGGGGGGGTGGTTCCATATTGGTTCTTCTCAACACTAGCTGGGTGGGGGGGGTGGTTCCATATTGGTTCTTCTCAACACTAGCTGGGTGGGGGGGGTGGTTCCATATTGGTTCTTCTCAACACTAGCTGGGTGGGGGGGGTGGTTCCATATTGGTTCTTCTCAACACTAGCTGGGTGGGGGGGGGTGGTTCCATATTGGTTCTTCTCAACACTAGCTGGGTGGGGGGGTGGTTCCATATTGGTTCTTCTCAACACTAGCTGGGTGGGGGGGGTGGTTCCATATTGGTTCTTCTCAACACTAGCTGGGTGGGGGGGGTGGTTCCATATTGGTTCTTCTCAACACTAGCTGGGTGGGGGGGTGGTTCCATATTGGTTCTTCTCAACACTAGCTGGGTGGGGGGGGTGGTTCCATATTGGTTCTTCTCAACACTAGCTGGGTGGGGGGGGTGGTTCCATATTGGTTCTTCTCAACACTAGCTGGGTGGGGGGGGTGGTTCCATATTGGTTCTTCTCAACACTAGCTGGGTGGGGGGACGACGACTCTGTAAAGAGTTCAGAAAGTCCAGCAAAAGAAGTATGATAGTAGTGATGTAATATGGATGATAATGTTATGATAGTGGCAGCACTCCTAGCAGTTCAGTAGGTCACTGCCTGTGGTTAAAAACTATCCATAAACCTGGTGGTCCTTGCTGTAGGGATGCTGCGCAACTGGTCGACCGTAGGGGGGGGGAGATGGTACCCAGGTGGTTGAGTGATTCCAGCTAGAGTGAATCTAGTATCGTCGATGGGATGTGGTGTGTGTGGGTGTGTGTGGTGTCTTTATCATTCACTGAGAGGAATGGGGGTGTCGCAGCAGAGTCATCTCACCTGGGATGAGGGGTGGGGGGGGTGGTTCCATATTGGTTCTTCTCAACACTAGCTGGGTGGGGGGGGTGGTTCCATATTGGTTCTTCTCAACACTAGCTGGGTGGGGGGGGTGGTTCCATATTGGTTCTTCTCAACACTAGCTGGGTGGGGGGGGGGTTCCATATTGTTCTTCTCAACACTAGCTGGGTGGGGGGGGTGGTTCCATATTGGTTCTTCTCAACACTAGCTGGGTGGGGGGGTGGTTCCATATTGGTTCTTCTCAACACTAGCTGGGTGGGGGGGGTGGTTCCATATTGGTTCTTCTCAACACTAGCTGGGTGGGGGGTGGTTCCATATTGGTTCTTCTCAACACTAGCTGGGTGGGGGGGGTGGTTCCATATTGGTTCTTCTCAAAACTAGCTGGGTGGGGGGGGTGGTTCCATATTGGTTCTTCTCAACACTAGCTGGGTGGGGGGGGGTGGTTCCATATTGGTTCTTCTCAACACTAGCTGGGTGGGGGGGGTGGTTCCATATTGGTTCTTCTCAACACTAGCTGGGTGGGGGGGGGGTTCCATATTGGTTCTTCTCAACACTAGCTGGGTGGGGGGACGACGACTCTGTAAAGAGTTCAGAAAGTCCAGCAAAAGAAGTATGATAGTAGTGATGTAATATGGATGATAATGTTATGATAGTGGCAGCACTCCTAGCAGTTCAGTAGGTCACTGCCTGTGGTTAAAAACTATCCATAAACCTGGTGGTCCTTGCTGTAGGGATGCTGCGCAACTGGTCGACCGTAGGGGGGGGAGATGGTACCCAGGGTGGTTGAGTGATTCCAGCTAGAGTGAATCTAATTATCGTCGATGGGATGTGGTGTGTGTGTGTGTGTGTGTGTGTCTTTATCATTCACTGAAGAGGAAATGGGGGTGTCGCAGCAGAAGTCATCTCCACCTGGGATTGATAATGATACCATTAATGAATTATTGATAATGATACCATTAATGAATTATTGATAATGATACCATTAATTAATTATTGATAATGATACCATTATGAATTATTGATAATGATACCATTAATAATTATTGATAATGATACCATTAATTAATTATTGATAATGATACCATTAATTAATTATTGATAATGATACCATTATTAATTATTGATAATGATACCATTAATTAATTATTGATAATGATACCATTAATTAATTATTGATAATGATACCATTAATT
>JANIIK010001146.1:0-24241 GCA_027704905.1 Muraenolepis orangiensis
GTGTGTGTGTTTAACTGTGAGTGTGTGTGTGTGTGTGTGTGTGTGTGTGTGTATGTGTGTGTTTAACTGTGTGTGTGTGTGTGTTTAACTGTGAGTGTGTGTGTGTTTAACTGTGAGTGTGTGTGTGTGTGTGTGTGTGTGTGTGTGTGTGTGTGTGTGTGTATGTGTGTGTTTAACTGTGTGTGTGTGTGTGTTTAACTGTGAGTGTGTGTGTGTTTAACTGTGAGTGTGTGTGTGTGTGTTTGTGTGTGTTTAACTGTGTGTGTGTGTGTGTGTTTAACTGTGTGTGTGTATGTATGTGTGTGTGTGTGTGTGTGTGTGTATGTGTGTGTTTAACTGTGTGTGTGTGTGTGTTTAACTGTGTGTGTGTGTGTGTGTGTGTGTGTTTAACTGTGTGTGTATGTGTGTGTGAATGTGTGTGTTTAACTGTGTGTGTGTGTGTGTGTGTGTGTGTGTGTGTGTTTAACTGTGTGTGTATGTGTGTGTGTGTGTGTGTGTGTGTGTGTGTGTTTAACTGTGTGTGTGTGTGTGTGTGTGTGTGTGTGTGTGTGTGTGTGTGTGTGACGGGGTCCTCTCTGGAACTCTTTGAACCTCCCATAAACAGGCGTAGTCTGAAGGATCTGGTTGGTGGTTTTTATGTCCCGCCCCCCAAGGTGCAGAGGTGATATCGCTTTACACTAATGTGAAAAGTGAAAGTAACATAAAACAAAATACCCTAAACTTACTATACCTAACACAAGAGGAAAAAGAGAAAACCAATCAAACAAAACACAATATACTGACTACTTAACACGACACCATGTCTAAATATGCAAATCCACCACGACTTCCACTACAAGCAAAGACCAAGCCGTTTCCAAAGGGATTCCCGTTCCCTTCACTGTAGCTCAGGACTGGTCTCCCTGGGCCAGAGCAGCTCTCTGCTCTCCAATAGCCCCTCCCCCTTCAAACAGGATGTACATCATCAACACATTCAACCAATTCCTACACACAAACTATACATCCTCCACTATATCACACATACGCTCCAACTGTTTTAATGAGAGATAAGCCAGTAAACAGTACAATACCAAACCATCCAGTCACATGGCTCACGTGACCCTGGCCCTGAGCCAACCCCTCCCATTGAACCATACAGTAACATGGCTCACGTGACCCTGGCCCTGAGCCAACCCCTCCCATTGAACCATACAGTAACATGGCTCACGTGACCCTGGCCCTGAGCCAACCCCTCCCATTGAACCATACAGTAACATGGCTCACGTGACCCTGGCCCTGAGCCAACCCCTCCCATTGAACCATACAGTAACATGGCTCACGTGACCCTGGCCCTGAGCCAACCCCTCCCATTGAACCATACAGTAACATGGCTCACGTGACCCTGGCCCTGAGCCAACCCCTCCCATTGAACCATACAGTAACATGGCTCACGTGACCCTGGCCCTGAGCCAACCCCTCCCATTGAACCATACAGTAACATGGCTCACGTGACCCTGGCCCTGAGCCAACCCCTCCCATTGAACCATACAGTAACATGGCTCACGTGACCCTGGCCCTGAGCCAACCCCTCCCATTGAACCATACAGTAACATGGCTCACGTGACCCTGGCCCTGAGCCAACCCCTCCCATTGAACCATACAGTAACATGGCTCACGTGACCCTGGCCCTGAGCCAACCCCTCCCATTGAACCATACAGTAACATGGCTCACGTGACCCTGGCCCTGAGCCAACCCCTCCCATTGAACCATACAGTAACATGGCTCACGTGACCCTGGCCCTGAGCCAACCCCTCCCATTGAACCATACAGTAACATGGCTCACGTGACCCTGGCCCTGAGCCAACCCCTCCCATTGAACCATACAGTAACATGGCTCACGTGACCCTGGCCCTGAGCCAACCCCTCCCATCTAACCTGGGGACATGTGGGCCTCCGCTCGGCCAACGCCTCACCTAGGAAGGAGGAGGAGAGCAGAGGCCAACGCGTCACCTAGGAAGGAGGAGGAGAGCAGAGGCCAACGCGTCACCTAGGAAGGAGGAGGAGAGCAGAGGCCAACGCGTCACCTAGGAAGGAGGAGGAGAGCAGAGGCCAACGCGTCACCTAGGAAGGAGGAGGAGAGCAGAGGCCAACGCGTCACCTAGGAAGGAGGAGGAGAGCAGAGGCCAACGCGTCACCTAGGAAGGAGGAGGAGAGCAGAGGCCAACGCGTCACCTAGGAAGGAGGAGGAGAGCAGAGGCCAACGCGTCACCTAGGAAGGAGGAGGAGAGCAGAGGCCAACGCGTCACCTAGGAAGGAGGAGGAGAGCAGAGGCCAACGCGTCACCTAGGAAGGAGGAGGAGAGCAGAGGCCAACGCGTCACCTAGGAAGGAGGAGGAGAGCAGAGGCCAACGCGTCACCTAGGAAGGAGGAGGAGAGCAGAGGCCATTGCGTCACCTAGGAAGGAGGAGGAGAGCAGAGGCCAACGCGTCACCTAGGAAGGAGGAGGAGAGCAGAGGCCAACGCGTCACCTAGGAAGGAGGAGGAGAGCAGAGGCCAACGCGTCACCTAGGAAGGAGGAGGAGAGCAGAGGCCAATGCGTGGTGACCATGTGAGTGAATGAATGGACATGTGATGTGATGAATGAACGCAGCGTTCCCAAGCTGTCATTCTGCTATGACAACGGAACAGGAGTGAAATGACTGAGAGCATTCTGACATTCTGACACACGGAGAAAGCTGACAGGAGGGAATGTTTGGTGTGTTTGGTGTGTTTGGTGTGTTTGGTGTGTGTGTGTGTGTGTGTGTGTGTGTGTGTGTGTGTGGTGTGTGTGTGTGTGTGTGTGTGTGTGTGTGTGTGTGTGTGTGTGGTGTGTGTGTGTGTGTGTGTGTGTGTGTGTGGTGTGTGTGTGTGTGTGTGTGCGTGCGTGCGTGCGTGCGTGCGTGCGTGCGTGCGTGTGCGTTGCTCCGCTGCGTATCTGGCGTGTGTGTTTCCATGTGCGCTGTCCACATGAAACGCACCACATTACATGATAGGGTTATATGGTATATGGAAAGACAGACCATGAGTGCGTGTGCACACACACTTATAGAAATACACACACACACACTTATAGAAATACACACACACACACTTATAGAAATACACACACACACACTTATAGAACTACACACACATTTATAAAACACACACAAACCCATATAGAAACACACACACTGTAGTGCTGAGAGACGGGAGTCGGAGGTGAATTCAAAGTCCAAACGGGACGTTTATTGGACATGGAACCACGTAAACAAACCAACTGACAGTCCTATAGAACTGAATGTTATATAGTAGGGGTTCTCAAACTTTTTGATTCTGCGGACCACTATTTATCATCAAGGATTTTCGCGGACCACCTCATATGCAAACCGTAAAAATAAGTACATATAAACGTAGTGTTAAAACGCAGATCTTTTTTTATAGTTAATTATAGACAATCAAAAGTAAATTGAAGCCTATCTGATACTTGTGTTGCACGTGTGACCGGTGTCTGTCTGCGTTGTGTGAAAACGGAGCAACTTAACGTCACAGGCAGCAGGCATCACAACAGCCGGTGTTTCTCGTGTGTGTTTTCCCCGGGAAACAAACACAATACACGCAAAAAAATACATGTGTGCACACACACAGTCATTATATAATGTGACATTCTCTCTCTCTCTCTCTCTCTCTCTCTCTCTCTCTCTCTCTCTCTCTCTCTCTCTCTCTCTCTCTCTCTCTCTCTCTCTCTCTCTCTCTCCACTTTCAAAATCGATTTAAAACTCATAACAAACTAACTAAATTCCCAAAGTTGTCCTGAAATGTACAAAAAATATAGCCTACTTATGCAAACAATATTCTGATTATACAAGCATGGCGAATAAACGGATCTTGTATGCACACCGCTTCAGCATTATTCCTGGCTCACACACACACACACACACACACACACACACACACACACACACACACACACACACACACACACACACACACACACACACGGCGCTGCCCCTCACACACACACACACACACGCACGCACGCACGCACGCACGCACGCAGGCACGCACGCACGCACGCACGCACGCACACACACACACGGCGCTGCCCCTCACACACAGGCTGTTTTCGTCATTTTTACAACAAGTACACACTTGCAACTGATAACACTGGCAATGATTTTATATGTATTACTATTCAAATATATTCGATGGAGCAAGTCACATATGAGGTGGTCTCCGAAAATCCTTGATAGTAAAAAGTGGATTTTATTCAGCTTTTTTCCACGGACCACCTGCAGTACCTCCGCAGACCACCAGTGGTCCAAACCACAGTTTGAGAACCGCTGCACTACACCATCTACTGCTATGTATAGAGGACCATAAGACAGTGTTTAGATTATAATAAGGCTATAAACATACACTACACCATCTACTGCTATGTATAGAGGACCATAAGACAGTGTTTAGATTATAATAAGGCTATAAACATACACTACACCATCTACTGCTATGTATAGAGGACCATAAGACAGTGTTTAGATTATAATAAGGGTATAAACATACACTACACCATCTACTGCTATGTATAGAGGACCATAAGACAGAGTTTAGATTATAATAAGGGTATAAACAATACACTACACCATCTACTGCTATGTATAGAGGACCATAAGACAGTGTTTAGATTATAATAAGGGTATAACAATACACTACAATATTGTTGCATATTGTTTTCCAACTTATTGTACTTTGTCCCTTACACTTTAGTCTGAATTATTGTACTTCTACCTGAGCTCTGGTTCAGTTATTGGAGACGTGTTAGAAATGAAATGCACTTTTGACTTCTGGTGACGAGTTGTTCTCTTTCCTTCCTTTGTTGAAACACACTATTGTAAGTCTCTTTGGATAAAAGCGTCTGCTAAATGACTGTAATGTCATGTAATGTGTAGGCCTCAGTAAGAACAGCTCTTTAGTCTCATGGAGAGTAGGAAGCAGCCTACAGTAGCACTTTCCACCTGTGAGGCGGAATACATGGCTCTGGCCTCAACTATACAAGAGTGTATATATCTAGAGCGGTTACTGGAGGGTATGGAGGATTACAAATATACACAAACAGTAGAGTATGAGGACAACCAGGGAACCATCGCCCTAGAACCCTGTAGGCAGACAGCGGTGTAAGCACGTGGACATAAAGTACCACTTCATTAGATCAACTGTAAGTGATGGGAAAGTACCTCTGGTGTCCTGCCCTACTGAAGAGATGGTGGCAGACATAATGACAACACCTCCAACTAAGATGGAACTGAAGACGTTTGCAGGAATCGTTTTAGGAGTTTTGTTTGTCTCTTTGTTGTTTTGTTGACATGTTTGGAGTACAGCAACCTGAGTACAAGTGGGGTGTTGAGTGACAGGTCTACATATGTCCTCGGTTGTTACATGTGTATAGATTGAGTCTATTCTGTACTCAAGTCCATGGGGGGATGCGGTGTTGTTATTGTACCACTGTGAGGCACTGAAGCGTTAGGCGCTAAGTGAGGACGCAGGCTTGCGTGGTGTGTTAATGAGGGGGTGTTCACCTGATGGTCAGATGGTGTGTGTGTTCTAAGTTAGCTCCACTGAGCAGAGCAAGATAAACCTTGACCAAGGGCTAAACAGTTCATCGTCTCCGTCCCAACGACTTCTCTCCCAGTGCAACGCATGAGGAAGTGCCGTCCTTAACATTATTAGAATGTTTTATCTGTTATTAGAATGTTTTATCTGTTATTAGAATGTTTTATCTGGTTATTAGAATGTTTTATCTGGTTATTAGAATGTTTTATCTGTTATTAGAATGTTTTATCTGGTTATCAGAATGTTTTATCTGGTTATTAGAATGTTTTATCTGGTTATTAGAATGTTTTATCTGTTATTAGAATGTTTTATCTAGTTATTAGAATGTTTTATCTGGTTATTAGAATGTTTTATCTGGTTATTAGAATGTTTTATCTGTTATTAGAAAGTTTTATCTGGTTATCAGAATGTTTTATCTGGTTATTAGAATGTTTTATCTGTTATCAGAATGTTTAATCTGTTATTAGAATGTTTTATCTGGTTATCAGAATGTTTTATCTGGTTATCAGAATGTTTTATCTGGTTATTAGAATGTTTTATCTGGTTATTAGAATGTTTTATCTGTTATTAGAATGTTTTATCTGTTATTAGAATGTTTTATCTGGTTATCAGAATGTTGTATCCGGTTATCAGAATGTTTTATCCGGTTATCAGAATGTTTTATCTGTTATTAGAATGTTTTATCTGGTTATTAGAATGTTTTATCTGTTATTAGAATGTTTTATCTGTTATTAGAATGTTTTATCTGGTTATTAGAATGTTTTATCTGGTTATTAGAATGTTTTATCTGGTTATTAGAATGTTTTATCTGGTTATTAGAATGTTTTATCTGTTATTAGAATGTTTTATATGTTATTAGAATGTTTTATCTGTTATTAGAATGTTGTATCTGGTTATTAGAATGTTTTATCTGGTTATTAGAATGTTTTATCTGTTATTAGAATGTTTTATCTGGTTATTAGAATGTTTTATCTGTTATTAGAATGTTTTATCTGGTTATCAGAATGTTTTATCTGTTATTAGAATGTTTTATCTGTTATTAGAATGTTTTATCTGTTATTAGAATGTTTTATCTGTTATTAGAATGTTTTATCTGGTTATTAGAATGTTTTATCTGGTTATTAGAATGTTTTATCTGTTATTAGAATGTTTTATCTGGTTATTAGAATGTTTTATCTGGTTATTAGAATGTTTTATCTGTTATCAGAATGTTTTATCTGTTATCAGAATGTTTTATCTGTTATCAGAATGTTTTATCTGTTATTATAATGTTTTATCTGGTTATTAGAATGTTTTATCTGGTTATTAGAATGTTTTATCTGGTTATTAGAATGTTTTATCTGTTATCAGAATGTTTTATCTGTTATCAGAATGTTTTATCTGTTATTATAATGTTTTATCTGTTATTATAATGTTTTATCTGGTTATTAGAATGTTTTATCTGGTTATTAGAATGTTTTATCTGTTATTAGAATGTTTCATCCGGTTATTAGAATGTTTTATCTGGTTATTGTAATTCTTTATCTGGGGTTGGTTGTTCAAAGAGTGATTAACTTAATCAGTTGTTAAGTCTAAATCAGTCGTTATATTTCTTAATCAGTGGTTAGTTAACCAGTGGTTAAATGTGGGTTGTTCAAAGGGTGATTAGGCAAGTGTTTTACTAATCACTAGTTAAGCAGTCAGTAAACAATTTAAAATAAATATCAGTCCATCTGGCGTTCTGTTCTTCCTGCTTTTGGGTCCCACCTCCACCCGGCCGTGACTCAGAGCTGGTAGAGGAGAGCAGGGAAACACTCAATACAGATTTAAAATAAAGTGTTTATATATTTATTAATTCAATTTATATGTTGTATATATGCTAATTGTTGTCTTTCTTGACACAACAATTGTTGTCTTTCTTGATGGTATCTTCTCTAGCGATGTTGATTCATGTTGTGGAGCAGCAAAAAGTTGGGTAAAAGCTAAACAAGAACCACTAGACATGTCTTAATCATAGTTTAATACACCTTCAGCCAGTGGTTAAAGTTAACCACTGGTTAATCACAGGTTGACCACTAAACACCCTTTGAACAATCCGAGTTAACCAGGAGTTAAAAGTTAACCACTGATTTAACAACTGGTTAAGAGTTAATCACCCTTTGAACAACCAGCCCCAGGATATCAGGGTCAGTCTGTGATACACCACTTCTCAGGTGATTAAAGGTTTGATTCTTAATAGACTTGTGATGTTTAAATGCATCGGCCCTGGATGTTAAAGCATGACGGTTAAGGGAGACTTAAGAGTCATGGAAGGTCTACATAGAAACAGATCTTATTTGGGGTTTAGGAGTTATGAATATTACATGACATTAATATATCTTGAGTTATATTATAGTATAGGAAATAGGCTGCTAGGGTTCTGTCTGTTGTTGATCATTACTGGAACAGTGGATGCATGTGTGGCAGGTGGTCGTTCTTAAAGGCAGAGCCTCCCAAATACCAAATGCAGGGGGGGAGGCAGTCTAACAGGGCTGAGTCCCCCTTACCCACCACCGGCCAGGGGGAGGCAGTCTAACAGGGCTGAGTCCCCCTTACCCACCACCGGCCAGGGGGAGGCAGTCTAACAGGGCTGAGTCCCCCTTACCCACCACCGGCCAGGGGGAGGCAGTCTAACAGGGCTGAGTCCCCCTTACCCACCACCGGCCAGGGGGAGGCAGTCTAACAGGGCTGTGTCCCCCTTACCCACCACCGGCCAGGGGGAGGCAGTCTAACAGGGCTGTGTCCCCCTTACCCACCACCGGCCAGGGGGAGGCAGTCTAACAGGGCTGTGTCCCCCTTACCCACCACCGGCCAGGGGGAGGCAGTCTAACAGGGCTGTGTCCCCCTTACCCACCACCGGCCAGGGGGAGGCAGTCTAACAGGGCTGTGTCCCCCTTACCCACCACCGGCCAGGGGGAGGCAGTCTAACAGGGCTGTGTCCCCCTTACCCACCACCGGCCAGGGGGAGGCAGTCTAACAGAGCTGAGTCCCCCTTACCCACCACCGGCCAGGGGGAGGCAGTCTAACAGGGCTGTGTCCCCCTTACCCACCACCGGCCAGGGGGAGGCAGTCTAACAGGGCTGTGTCCCCCTTACCCACCACCGGCCAGGGGGAGGCAGTCTAACAGCGCTGTGTCCCCCTTACCCACCACCGGCCAGGGGGAGGCAGTCTAACAGGGCTGTGTCCCCCTTACCCACCACCGGCCAGGGGGAGGCAGTCTAAGAGGGCTGAGTCCCCCTTACCCACCACCGGCCAGGGGGAGGCAGTCTAACAGGGCTGAGTCCCCCTTACCCACCACCGGCCAGGGGGAGGCAGTCTAACAGGGCTGTGTCCCCCTTACCCACCACCGGCCAGGGGGAGGCAGTCTAACAGGGCTGTGTCCCCCTTACCCACCACCGGCCAGGGGGAGGCAGTCTAACAGGGCTGTGTCCCCCTTACCCACCACCGGCCAGGGGGAGGCAGTCTAACAGGGCTGTGTCCCCCTTACCCACCACCGGCCAGGGGGAGGCAGTCTAACAGGGCTGAGTCCCCCTTACCCACCACCGGCCAGGGGGAGGCAGTCTAACAGGGCTGTGTCCCCCTTACCCACCACCGGCCAGGGGGAGGCAGTCTAACAGGGCTGTGTCCCCCTTACCCACCACCGGCCAGGGGGAGGCAGTCTAACAGGGCTGTGTCCCCCTTACCCACCACCGGCCAGGGGGAGGCAGTCTAACAGGGCTGTGTCCCCCTTACCCACCACCGGCCAGGGGGAGGCAGTCTAACAGGGCTGTGTCCCCTTACTCTCCACCGGTGCTCACTGCAAACCAACACTCACTAGTGCTCCTACCACTACAAGCCGTGAAGGGAATCAGACTGTGTGCCTCCACCACTAGCTGGCTCCAACTCCACTACAAGGGGCAAAGAAACAACACATAAAGCAGAAGAAACAATTATCCAGTTGGTCCAAATGAGCAGTAAAATACACTAAAATCCTAAATATAAGACAGCAAAACTAAACTGAAACAAAAACCTAACTGTAGCAACACAGCAGCTGATACCACCTAGTAGGAAACACACATTGTACATTACATTACAATACAGAAGTACACATTTAAATATTTTAACTTAGGTAATTATTAACTTACCACTACTCAGTATGATTGATATTAAAGTACTAAGCAGGGCCAGGGGGAACAACACACATCCCTCCAGGTTAACAGGAACTTCAGGCATCACACTTGGCCAAAGGAACACCAGCTGGACCAGGATACAAGCTGACAGTAGGCTCATACAAATGGATGTAATTCAGTGCTACTAGAAGATGACCATGAGGAATATTAAGTTTCTGATCAAACATGACATCCAGTATCTGACAATTGACCTCCCCTTAAGGTGGCCATGTGGCAACAGGCAGGCAGCAAACCAACCAAAGGCTGCCATGATGCCACAGGTGCCTTAAACCCCCTGAGTTAATTAGGGGTTGGCTCTGGGGGAGGAGTTGACCTACTTTAGGTGATGGTGAGTTCAGGGCCTAGAGATGAGTGTGGGACAGAACCTGAACCAGTGGTCCTGCTACACATGGGTGGGGTTATCAATATATCAGTTGTCAGTTACCCAAACATCTTTAACATATGGTTCAACAAACCTACCCTGAATAAACCTTTCATTAAGTCTTGTGTTGGCTCTCTTCTTCTGGGGCCGGTTGGTTGAAGGGTGTTTAACTCTTAACGAGTCGTTAAATCAGCTAATCAGTGGTTCACTTTTAATGCATGGTTCAATTATGTTGTTCAAAGGGTATTTAGTGGTCAACATCTTCAGGCGATTAACCAGTGGTTAACTTTAACCACTGGCTGAAGGTGTATTAAACTATGATTAAGACATGTCTAGTGGTTCTTGTTTAGCTTTTGCCCAACTTTTAGCTGCTCCACAACATGAATCAACATCGCTAGAGAAGATACCATCAAGAAAGACAACAATTAACATATATACAACACGTAAATCTAAATAATTATTATATTAAATATATATATATACATAATGTATAATCTTTAAAACAAATCTCTATTGAGTGTTTCCCTGCTCTCCTCTACCAACTCTCTAACAGATTAACTTCTGCTAAGGAAAAATATAGTTTTTCTCTTTCTGCTAACTAGCATTAGCATCCATCTTTAGAGTTGTTAAGAGGAGATACAGGAAGTCGTTTCAAGAATTATGGGTAAAAATACTTAATATTAATACTTAATAACTGTTTAACGACTCGCCTAATCACCCTTTGAACAACCCACAGTTAACGACTGGTTAACTAACGACTGATTAGGACATTTAAGAACTGATTTAGACTTAACGACTGATTAGGACATTTAAGGACTGATTAAGACTTAACGACTGATTCAAAAATTGAACAACTGAGGGGGGAACGACCCTTTGAACAACCGGCCCCTGGTCACTTACTGTGTGTGTGTGTGTGTGTGTGTGTGTGTGTGTGTGTGTGTGTGTGTGTGTGTGTGTGTGTGTGTGTGTGTGTGTGTGTGTGTGTGTGTGTGTGTGTGTGTTGAGCACCAGTCCAAACCTACACCACACACACTGTATATAACTGCTTGTATATAATATATATATATGATATTATTAGAGCTGCGTGGTGTTGTAATGCTCTAGTGTCGCCAGCAGGGAGCAGCAGAACACAGCGATATACAGATATTAAAATACGAGCAAGAACCGTGAAGGGATTGGGTCATCGATTAAGAGCAGAGGTCGCTGTGAACCTTTGAGATAAAGAACAATGAACACATGAATGAACAAATGACTAAGAGCTCAATATGTAAGTAAATAACTAAATAATGAAACTGTTGCATGTGTTGAACGTTCCTGACCTGCTCCCAGACCGTAGTGGAGGAATACAGGGGATATTGATCCAGGGCCCAAGCACAGGCTTCAGGTTCAACAACCACTTAATGAACACACAGGCAGGGTTTACTAACCAGAGGGTTGGATTGATTGATAACTTATTCTAGACAGATGTACATTGATACTACTCCCGTTCACTTCCAGACACACACAGACGCAGCCTGGCCCTACATGACCCTACTAGTATAACACTACCCCCTCTCTCTTAAAGGGATAGGCAGCCTGGCCCTACATGACCCTACTAGTATAACACTACCCCCTCTCTCTTAAAGGGATAGGCAGCCTGGCCCTACATGACCCTACTAGTATAACACTACCCCCTCTCTCTTAAAGGGATAGGCAGCCTGGCCCTACATGACCCTACTAGTATAACACTACCCCCTCTCTCTTAAAGGGATAGGCAGCCTGGCCCTACATGACCCTACTAGTATAACACTACCCCCTCTCTCTTAAAGGGATAGGCAGCCTGGCCCTACATGACCCTACTAGTATAACACTACCCCCTCTCTCTTAAAGGGATAGGCAGCCTGGCCCTACATGACCCTACTAGTATAACACTACCCCCTCTCTCTTAAAGAGATAGGCAGCCTGCCCTACATGACCCTACTAGTATAACACTACCCCCTCTCTCTTAAAGGGATAGGCAGCCTGGCCCTACATGACCCTACTAGTATAACACTACCCCCTCTCTCTTAAAGGGATAGGCAGCCTGGCCCTACATGACCCTACTATTATAACACTTAATTTCTCACAAGAAATGTAAAAACATTCCGCTATCAAATAAGTGACACAACAGATCCAGACTGGAAGGAGAACCAGATGTGATTCTGGTTTCATAATCAGATGGCCTGTAAAGCCACACTGTAACTCTGATTAAGGGCTGTACTAATATACTATATACATATACAGTATACACACACAAAAGTACACACACACGCACACATATATAAAAACCCACACACATATAGAAGTACACACACATGCACACAGACACATATATATATTTACAAACACATATATGGAAACACACACACACACACACACACACACACACACACACACACACACACACACACACGCATGCATGCATGCATGCACACACACACATAGACACTTAGAATACACACACAGGCATATCGAAGTGCACACACACACACACACACATACACAGACATATTTATATACATTTACAAACACAAACATACACAGAAATGCACACACACACTTATTTATATACATATACACACATACAAATACACACACATATTTATAAAAACACACACACACATATACAGTATACAGACACACACACAAATATTGAAATACACATATTGAAATATACATCACAATACAAACACAATACAAGCACACACCCACACCACATATTTATACACACACACACACACACACACACACACACACACACACATATGTATACACACACACACACACCCTTATAGAAATACACACACACACACACACACACCCACACACACAAATTCACGTATAGAAATTCACACACACACACACACACACACACACACATACATGCACACATGCATGCATGCACACACACTTAGAATACACACACAGGCATATATAAGTACACACACACATATAGAAGTGCACACACACACACACATACACAGACATATTTATATACATTTACAAACACAAACATACATAAAAATGCACACACACACACACTTATTTATATACATATACACACATACAAATACACACACACTTATGTATATACATATACACACATACAAATACACGTTCCACGGAGAACAGGAGGACACGTGACTGTGATGAGGTCAGAGCTGCATGTTGGAGCACCGGGTCCATCCGTACGGTTTACTACCAAACAAAGAGCACTGTTTTAAGGTAGGGATCCTACGTATGGTTCATGAGACCAGCCTACACACACACACACACACACACACACACACACACACACACACACACACACACACACACACACACACACACACACACACACACACACACACACACACACACACACACACACACACACACACACACACACACACACACACACACACACACACACACACACACACCACACACACACACACACACACACACACACACACACACTGCAGGAGGGAATGGGGAGGAAGCATTCTGTTGAACTGGTTTAAAATGGCTCATAAAACATGTTGAACCTTGAAGTGACCAGAAGAAGAGAGCCAACCCAAGACTTAATGAAGGGTTGATCCAAGGTTTGATGAAGCGTATTCATCCTGTCACCACGGTGACTGAATGACTCAGAGACTCACTTGTTGTCCCAAGGGAGACTCTGAGTCCCAACACGCCGCCTCACTGAGGCTTGACTTTCAACACAGTTCTGGGGAGCTGGAGTTTGTCTTTGGGTGAGGAGGAGAGATGTGGGGGAGGGATGAGAAGGAGGGAGGAGGATAGAGGGAGGGAGGGAGAGGGAGGAGGAGGAAGAGAGGTGGTGAGGGAAGGAGAAGGAGGAAGGAGGATAGAGGGAGGGAGGGAGAGGGAGGAGGATAGAGGGAGGGAGAGAGGTGGTGAGGGAGCAGAAGGAGGGAGGAGGATAGATGGAGGGAGGGAGAGGGAGGAGGAGGAGGGAAAGAGGTGGGGAGGAGGAGGGAGAGAGGTGGGAAGGAGGGAAGAGGGAGGAGGATAGAGGGAGGGAGAGGAGGAAGAAAGATTTGGGTGAGGGAGGAGAAGGAGGGAGGAGGATAGAGAGGTAAAGCAGAAGAAAAAATTATCCAGTTGGTCCCAACGAGCAGTAAAATACACTAAAATCCTAAATATAAGACAGCAAAACTAAATTGAAACAAAAACCTAACCGTAGCAAAACAGCAGCTGATAACACTTAGTAGGAAAAACACATTGTACATTAGCTTACAATACAGAAGTACACATTTAAATCTTTTAACTTAGGTAATTATAAACGTACCACTACTCAGTATGATTGATATTAAAGTACTAAGCAGGGCCAGGGGGGAACAACACACATCCCTCCAGGTTAACAGGAACTTCAGGCATCCCACTTGGCCAAAGGAACACCAGGTGGACCAGGATACAAGCTGACAGTAGGCTAATACTAATGGATGTCATTCAGTGCTACTAGAAGATGACCATGAGGAATATTAAGTTGCTGATCAAACATGACATCCAGTATCTGACAATTGACCTCCCCTTAAGGTGGCCATGTGGCAACAGGCAGGCAGCAAACGAACCAAAGGCTGCCATGATGCCACAGGGGCCTTAAACCCCCTGAGTTAATTAGGGGTTGGCTCTGGGGGAGGAGTTGACCTACTTTAGGTGATGGTGAGTTCAGGGCCTAGAGATGAGTGTGGGACAGAACCTGAACCAGTGGTCCTGCTACACATGGGTGGGGTTATCAATATATCAGTTGTCAGTTACCCAAACATCTTTAACCTACCCTGAATAAACCTTTCATTAAGTCTTGTGTTGGCTCTCTTCTTCTGGGGCCGGTTGGTTGAAGGCTGTTTAACTCTTAACGAGTCGTTAAATCAGCTAATCAGTGGTTCATTTTTAATGCATGGTTCAATTAGGTTGTTCAAAGGGTATTTAGTGGTCAACATCTTCAGGTGATTAACCAGTGATTAACTTTAACCACTGGCTGAAGGTGTATTAAACTATGATTAAGACATGTCTAGTGGTTCTTGTTTAGCTTTTACCCAACTTTTTGCTGCTCCACAACATGAATCAACATCGCTAGAGAAGATACCATCAAGAAAGACAACAATTAACATATATACAACACATACATCGAAATAATTATTATATTAAAAATATATATATACATAATATATCATTTAAAAAAAAATCTCTCCTCAGTGTTTCCCTGCTCTCCTCTACCAACTCTCTAACAGATTAACTTCTGCTAAGGAAAAAGATAGTTTTTCTCTTTCTGCTAACTAGCATTAGCATCCATCTTTAGAGTTGTTAAGAGGAGATACAGGAAGTCGGTTCAAGAATTATGGGTAAAAATACTTAATATTAATACTTAATAACTGTTTAACGACTGGTTAAGGAGTGATTAGTTAGCCACTCGCCTAATCATCCTTTGAACAACCAACAGTTAACAAATGGTTAACTAACGACTGATTAGGACTTTTAAGGACTGATTAAGACTTAACGACTGATTAGGACATTTAAGGACTGATTAAGACTTAACGACTGATTAAAAGATTGAACGACTGAGGGGGGAAGGACACTTTGAACAACCGGCCCCTGGTCACTTACTGTGTGTGTGTGAGTGTGTGTGTGAGTGTGTGTGTGTGTGTGTGTGTGTGTGTGTGTGTGTGTGTGTGTGTGTGTGTGTGTGTGTGTGTGTGTGTGTGTGTGTGTGTGTGTGTGTGTGTGTGTGTGTGTGTGTGTGTGTGTGTGTTGAGCACCAGTCCAAAAACCTACACCACACACACTGTATATAACTGCTTGTATATAATATATATATATATGATATTATTAGAGCTGCGTGGTGTTGTAATGCTCTAGTGTCGCCAGCAGGGAGCAGCAGAACACAGCGATATACAGATATTAAAATACCAGTAAGAAGCGTGAAGGGATTGGGTCATCGATTAAGAGCAGAGGTCGCTGTGAACCTTTGAGATAAAGAACAATGAACACATGAATGAACAATTGACTAAGAGCTCAATATGTAAGTCAATAACTAAATAATGAAACTGTTGCATGTGTTGAACGTTCCTGACCTGCTCCCAGACCGTAGTGGAGGAATACAGGGGATATTGATCCAGGGCCCAAGCACAGGCTTCAGGTTCAATAACCACTTAATGAACACACAGGCAGGGTTTACTAACCAGAGGGTTGATTGATTGATAACTTATTCTAGACAGATGGACATTGATACTACTCCCGTTCACTTCCAGACACACACAGACGCAGCCTGGCCCTACATGACCCTACTAGTATAACACTACCCCCTCTCTCTTAAAGGGATAGGCAGCCTGGCCCTACATGACCCTACTAGTATAACACTACCCCCTCTCTCTTAAAGGGATAGGCAGCCTGGCCCTACATGACCCTACTAGTATAACACTACCCCCTCTCTCTTAAAGAGATAGGCAGCCTGGCCCTACATGACCCTACTAGTATAACACTACCCCCTCTCTCTTAAAGGGATAGGCAGCCTGGCCCTACATGACCCTACTAGTATAACACTACCCCCTCTCTCTTAAAGGGATAGGCAGCCTGGCCCTACATGACCCTACTAGTATAACACTACCCCCTCTCTCTTAAAGGGATAGGCAGCCTGGCCCTACATGACCCTACTAGTATAACACTACCCCCTCTCTCTTAAAGGGATAGGCAGCCTGGCCCTACATGACCCTACTAGTATAACACTACCCCCTCTCTCTTAAAGGGATAGGCAGCCTGGCCCTACATGACCCTACTAGTATAACACTACCACATATACAGTATACACACACAAAAGTACACACACACGCATATATAAAAACCCACACATAGAAATACACATACATACAACAAAAAAAAAAACACAAACACACACACCATATGTATACACACACACACACTTATATAAATACACACACACACATTTATGCACACATGCACACAAACACACATATTTATACACACACATATGTGTGTTTCACATATAGAAGTACACACACACACACCCACACATAGAAGTATACACACACATACAAAAACACACACACATATAGAAGTACACACACATGCACACAGACACATATATCACACACACATGCATGCATGTATGTGTGTGTGTGTGTGTGTGTGTGTGTGTGTGTGTTTCCATATATGTGTGTGTATTTGATATATGTGTCTGTGTGCATGTGTGTGTACTTATATATGCCTGTGTGTGCATGCATGCATGCATGCACACACACACATAGACACTTAGAATACACACACAGGCATATATAAGTACACACACACACATACACAGACATATTTATATACATTTACAAACACAAACATACATAAAAATGCACACACACACTTATTTATATACATATACACACATACAAATACACACACACTTATGTACATACATATACACACATACAAATACACGTTCCACGGAGAACAGGAGGACACGTGACTGTGATGAGGTCAGAGCTGCATGTTGGAGCACCGGGTCCATCCGTACGGTTTACTACCAAACAAAGACCACTGTTTTAAGGTAGGGGATCCTACGTATGGTTTATGAGACCAGCCTGCACACACACACACACACACATAGAAGTACACAGACATACACACATAGAACCACACATATGCACAAACACATTTATATAATTACACACAAACACATATACAGTATACACACAAAAGTACACACACACGCATATATAAAAACCCACACATAGAAATTCACATACATACACATAAAAATACACAAACATACAACAACAAAAAAACACACACACATACACATATTGAAATATACATCACAGTACAAGCACACACCCACACCACATATTTATACACACACTTATATAAATACACACATACACACACACATATGTATACACACACACACACACACAAACAGAAATACACACACATTCACAAATATAAATACACGTTCACATATACAAATTCACACACCCACACCCACACACACACATATTTATATATCAATACATGAGCACACACACACACACACACACACACACACACACACACGGTGGTGAGGGTGGAGGAGGTGAGATGGTCTAACCTGACTGACTGGGGTCTGTTGGTTAGGAAGTCTAGTAACCAGTTACAAACTGAGGGGTTGATGTCAAGGTTCTTGGTTTCTATGAGGTCACCAAGTGTGAAGATGAGTTTGGAGGGGATGATGGTGTTGAATGCTGAGCTGAAGTCTATGAACAGCCTTCTCACCTGGGAGTTGCTCTCATCCAGGAGGGAGAGAGAGGAGTGAAGGGCTGAGGAGATGGCGTCCTCCGTGCTCCTGTTCTCACGGTAGGCAGATTGGTGTTTATCCAGTGAGGTGAGAGGCCAGATTAGAGGAGAGCCAGGACCAGCCTCTAGAAGCACTTCATGATGATGGGGGTGAGGGCAACAGGGTGGAAGTCAGTGAGGCTCGCTGCAGAGGAGGGTTTAGGCACTGGCACAATGGAGGTGGTCTTAAAGCACGCTGGGACAACTGCCTGAGCTAGTGACAAGTTGAACATGTCAGTAAGGACCTCGGTCAGCTGCTCAGCGCAGTTCCTGAGCACGCCACCGGGGGCGCCATCAGGACCAGCTGCCTTATGAGCATTTGTTCTGCTCAGTGCCGCACGCACGTCTGTGGGGGAGAGGGGGAGGGGCTGGTGGTCTGTGGGGGAGAGGGGGAGGGGCTGGTGGTCAGTGGGGGAGAGGGGGAGGGGCTGGTGGTCTGTGGGGAGAGGGGGAGGGGCTGGTGGTCTGTGGGGGAGGGGCTGGTGGTCTGTGGGGGAGAGGGGGAGGGGCTGGTGGTCTGTGGGGGAGAGGGGGAGGGGCTGGTGGTCTGTGGGGGAGAGGGGGAGGGGCTGGTGGTCTGTGGGGGAGCCTTCAATTGACTAAATGGTTGGGGTCTCCAGAGCTAAGAGCCTCCAGAGCGTCCATCCACGGTAGGTTATGGTCTGAGCTGCTCTGTAGTAACAGAGGGTGGGATGCCATTGCATTTACAGAAGGCTGCACTAAAGGACTCAGACCCCTTTAAATACACCAGTGACCTACAGCAACTCAGTTTTCCCCATGGTATGGCACACATAACCACTATAAAAAATTTAGCCAAACAAGAGCCTTACTAGTTTAGAACTTAAAGCAGTAACCTTAGCCGTTTCACGTATCGTGTTAGACTGTCCCTTTAATCGATAGCCTGTGTGGTGGTCTGTGTTGGGTTAGGGTTAGGGTTAGGGTTAGGGTTAGGGTTAGGGTTAGGGTTAGGGTTAGGGTTAGGGTTAGGGTTAGGGCCTGTGTGGTGGTCTGTGTTGGGTTAGGGTTAGGGTTAGGGCCTGTGTGTGGTGGTCTGTGTTGGGCTGTTACTTCACTACATGGACACTGCTTTGACAACTAGGGTCACCTTGGAAATTGTCCAGTTGTGATAGACATGGTTCATCACTGGTGTACTGTGTGTACTGTCTGTGTGTACTGTGTGTACTGTCTGTGTGTACTGTGTGTACTGTGTGTACTGTGTGTACTGTGTGTCTGTAATGTGTGTGTGTGTCTGTCTGTACTGTGTGTGTGTGTGTGTGTGTGTGTGTGTGTGTGTCTGTACTGCGTGTATGTGTCTGTACTGTGTGTGTGTATATATGTGTGTACTGTGTGTACTGTGTATGTGTCTGTACTGCGTGTCTGTACTGTGTGTACTGTGTGTGTCTGTACTGTGTGTGTCTGTCAGTATTGTGTGTGTCACCACCCTCCTCTTCATCACCCACCACCCTCCTCTTCATCACTCACCGCCCACCTCTTCATCACTCACCGCCCACCTCTTCATCACTCACCACCCTCCTGTTCATCTTCTAATATTTTAACCACCGTCCTCTTCATCACTCCTCTTCATCACTAACCACCCTCCTCTTCATCACTCACCACCCTCCTCTTCATCTTCTAATCTTCTAACCACCCTCCTCTTCATCACTCCTCTTCATCACCCACCACCCTCCTCTTCATCACTCGCCACCCTCCTCTTCATCACTCACCTCTTCATCACTCACCACCCGCCTCTTCATCACTAACAACCCTCCTCTTCATCACTCACCACCCACCTCCTCATCACTAACAACCCTCCTCTTTATCACTCACCAGACTCCTCTTCATCACTCACCACCCTCCTCTTCATCACTCACCACCCTCCTCTTCATCTTCTAATCTTCTAACCACCCTCCTCTTCATCACTCACCACCCTCCTCTTCATCACTGACCACCCTCCTCTTCATCACTCCTCTTTATCACTCACCACCCTCCTCTTCATCACTCAACACCCTCCTCTTCATCACTCACCACCCTCCTCTTCATCACCCACCACCCTCCTCTTCATCACTCGCCGCCCTCCTCTTCATCATTCACCACCCACCTCCTCATCACTAACCACCCTCCTCTTCATCACTCACCACCCTCCTCTTCATCACTCACCACCCTCCTCTTCATCTTCTAATCTTCTAACCACCCTCCTCTTCATCACTCCTCTTCATCACTCTCCACCCTCCTCTTCATCACTCACCACCCTCCTCTTTATCACTCACCACCCACCTCTTTATCACTCACCACCCACCTCTTCATCACTAACCGCCCTCCTCTTCATCACTCACCAACCTCCTCTTCATCACTCACCACCCACCTCTTCATCACTCACCACCCACCTCCTCATCACTAACCACCCTCCTCTTCATCACTCACCACCCTCCTCTTCATCACTCACCACCCTCCTCTTCATCTTCTAATCTTCTAACCACCCTCCTCTTCATCACTCCTCTTCATCACTCACCACCCTCCTCTTCATCACTCACCACCCTCCTCTTCATCTTCTAATCTTCTAACCACCCTCCTCTTCATCACTCCTCTTCATCACTCACCACCCTCCTCTTCATCACTCACCACCCTCCTCTTCATCTTCTAATCTTCTAACCACCCTCCTCTTCATCACTCCTCTTCATCACTCTCCACCCTCCTCTTCATCACTCACCACCCTCCTCTTTATCACTCACCACCCACCTCTTTATCACTCACCACCCACCTCTTCATCACTAACCGCCCTCCTCTTCATCACTCACCAACCAATGGGCCGTGGCCCATCTCCGTCCTTATGGGTAGGGGAACGGCCCGGGTTCTCAGAGGGCCAGCGGGAGCACAGGGAGTCTGGGTCGCTAGCAGTAAACACCTCCACCTTCAGAGAGCCCAAATCCACTTCTGGCTGGCCTTCTCCAGGTGGCTTCTTTGAGGGAGAGGAGTAGGAGAGACACACCTCTGCTCTACCGTGACCAGATGGTGGCCACAGATGGCCACAACAACCATTGGGCTCTTACTACACCAGAGGGCTTTCCCATCACATTTAGCTCCTTTTGAAAAGGACAACACATCATGTTCACCTCACTGGATTATGGAACACAACGTCATGAACACCAATCCAACATCATACTTTAATAACACTTCAAAAAAGGATTTAAAGGAAACAATCCCATGTGATTAATAATGCTTCAAAGAATCAAAGGAAACAACATGAACATGTGATATTTAGCTGGTCAGACCATGAAAGAACATCCAATGCATGACTCCCTTTCAGCTCTGAGAACACATCTTCATCTCCACCACAAACATCATATTGAATACAACAGTCTTCTAGAACGTGTTAAAGAGAAAGTTCAACCATTTAAAACATTATATTGAATACAACAGTCTTCTAGAACGTGTTAAAGAGAAAGTTCAACCATTTAAAACATTATATTGAATACAACAGTCTTCTAGAACGTGTTAAAGAGGAAGTTCAACCATTTAAAACATTATATTGAATACAACAGTCTTCTAGAACGTGTTAAAGAGAAAGTTCAACCAATTAAAACATTATATTTCATGAAGCCTTTTTTTGCAAACCTTTTAAAAAGAACATTTTTAGCGATCAAAATGAATAACAGTCAAAAGTTGAACAGTCTTTAAATCCCTGGGGTCCATCCGTGACCCAGTGGTAGGACCCATGGTGGTAGATCACCTCCTCTGACCCCTGACCTCTGAAACTGCTCTCTGGCTATTTGGGGCCTTAAGGGAGAAACCCCCCCTCACCCCCCCGTGTGTGTGTGTGTCTGTATAGTGTATACTATATGTGTGTGTGTGTGTGTGTGTGTGTGTGTGTGTGTGTGTGTGTGTGTGTTGAGCACACCCATGTCTCCTTTATCTAATCAAGTTGGCCTTAAGGTGTTGGATTCACGCCCCCTAGTGGTGCAATAACAGATATTAATAAAACATGACTTTGATAAGCAGCCTCAAGCCTCAAGCTGTCTGAAGAATAGTCATTTATCAGACAGCTTCATACAAACATACTGACAGTGAACACATGTGATTAGGAGCAGGTAGGGGTCAGAGGTCATTAAGGAGCAGGTAGGGGTCAGAGGTCATTAAGGAGCAGGTAGGGGTCAGAGGTCATTAAGGAGCAGTTAGGGGTCAGAGGTCATTAAGGAGCAGGTAGGGGTCAGAGGTCATTAAGGAGCAGGTAGGGGTCAGGGGTCATTAAGGAGCAGTTAGGGGTCAGAGGTCATAGGAGAAACATCTGGTACTCTTGGAGGATTTCAAGTGAAGAAAGGGGAACAATGGTGGTCCCAAAGCAGCACAACATCCAGTGTGATCTAGTGACTGTTCCTCCCCTTGAGGCTTTATGAACAAACAACAGAATCAATGGTCCCTCCCATGTCCTCAATAAACAGAAGGACTCCAATAAGAGAATAGCAGACGTTCTAAATCCTCAACAGGTGAGGACATGTCTTTAATACGTGTTCCCAACACAAGGAATCAATCTTCACTTTAAAGTCCCAACAGGACCATCAGTATCTGTTCCCATGGACCACTTGTATTGATGACCAGAAGATCAACCAGGATCCCTGCTACTAACTCATGTGTGTGTGTGTGTGTGTGTGTGTTAAGATGTGTGTATGTGTGTGCGTATATGTGTGTATTTTTATGTCTGTGTGTCTATTTCTATATGTTTGAGTATGTCTGTGTGTGTGTGTCTGTATGTTTATAAATATGTGTGTGTTTGTGTGAGTCTGAGGTGGGGGAGGTGAGGACGTGAGGAGGTGAGGGAGGTGAAGAGATGAGGAGGTGAGGAGGTGGGGGAGGTTAGGAGGTGAGGAGGTGGGGGAGGTGAGGAGGTGAGGAGGTGGGGGAGGTTAGGAGGTGAGGAGGTGGGGGAGGTTAGGAGGTGAGGAGGTGGGGGAGGTTAGGAGGTAAGGAGGTGGGGGAGGTTAGGAGGTGGGAGAGGTGGGGGAGGTGTGGAGGTAACGGAGGTTGGGAGGTGGGGAGGTGAGGAGGAGAGACGGTGGGGAAAGTGAGGAGGTGGGGGAGGTTAGTGTAGGTGGGAGAGGTTAGGGGAGGTGAGGAGGTGGGGGAGGTGAGGAGGAGGGGGAAGTTAGGGGAGGTTTGGAGGTGGGAAAGGTGAGGAGGTGGGGGAGGTGAGGAGGTGACGAAGGTTAGGAGGTGGGGGAGGTGAGGGGAGGTGAGGAGGTGGGAGAGGTGTGGAGGTGACAAAGGTTGGGAGGTGAGGGGGTGGGGGAGGTTGGAAGGTGAGGAGGTGGGGGAGGTGAGGAGGTGGGAGAGGTGTGGAGGTGACAAAGGTTGGGAGGTGAGAAAGTGATGAGGTGAGACGGTGGGGGAGGTGAGGACGTGGGGAGGTGAGGGTGGTGAAGAGATGAGGAGGTGGGGGACGTTAGGGAGGTGAGGAGGTGGGGGAGGTGAGGAGGTGAGGGAGGTGGGGGAGATGGAGGATGTGGGGGAAGTGAGGAGGTGAGGAGGTGGGGGAGGTGAAGGAGGTGAGGAGGTGGGGAGGTGAGGAGGTGAGGAGGTGAGGAGGTTAAGGAGGTGGGGGAGGTGAGGAGGTGGGGGAAGTGGGGGAGGTGAGGAGGTGAAGAGGTGGGAGAGGTGGGGAGAAGATGGAGGTGAGGAGGTGTGGGAAAAGAGGAGTTGGGGGAGGTGAGGATGAGAGGGAGGTTGGCCGCTCCCTCTTCCTCGTGACCAGACACG
>JANIIK010001147.1:0-2500 GCA_027704905.1 Muraenolepis orangiensis
TGTGTGAGTCAGGGCTCCCTCTAGAGGTGGAGAAAGAGATGACAGTGTGTGAGTCAGGGCTCCCTCTAGAGGTGGAGAAAGAGATGACAGTGTGTGAGTCAGGGCTCCCTCTAGAGGTGGAGAAAGAGATGACAGTGTGTGAGTAAGGACTCCCTCTAGAGGTGGAGAAAGAGATGACAGTGTGTGAGTCAGGGCTCCCTCTAGAGGTGGAGAAAGAGATGACAGTGTGTGAGTAAGGACTCCCTCTAGAGGTGGAGAAAGAGATGACAGTCTGTGTTACTTGAGACCACGGGTGGAACAGATATAAACCAGTCATTTACTGCAAGTTTGAATTAATGTGAATACAAGTTTATAAACAAACATTATACACTATGCATCTGGACATTCACTTATTTTCACACACACACACACACACACACACACACACACACACACACACACACACACACACACACACACACACACACACACACACACACACACACACACACACACACACACACACACTCTGTTTTAAACTCCTGAACAACCCTCACCTCATCTCAATAGACCTTTTCCAATTTTTAAACCAAACAGGATGATCCATAGACCGGTCACTCTTCATGGAGACACAGCTGGGTCCAGGGGAGTCTGCTCTCTCCTTCTGCTCTGGGCTTCAACACAACACACACACAGCTTTTACTGACACTAACCATGGTGTCCTGATACATCACTGCTGAGCTCTGAGATGGACCACAGTCACAGACACTTAGAGATCCTCTTCTCACCTGTTAGCTCTGCTCTGGCGGCCATGTTGCCCAGACAGAGAGCTTTTAGAGGTAGGATCCCCCTCCTCTCTCTCCTCATTCATAGCAGACCGGAGACCCCAGCCGATTTCAAGAAGCTGGATTTGCAGGTTAACCGGAGATGTTAAGACAGAATTCAGGGAATAGCAGAATCTTCAGTTTCAGATACCAAGCTTAGACTGATCTCAGTTCAGTTATCACGGTGACTCCTGCTGTGAGCCTCACATGCTGCTTCCCTGAGGACTATACTACCAAGCAGGATGTGGGGTTAGTGAGTCACTTCAGGTTAACCCTGAGGACTATACTACCAAGCAGGATGTGGGGTTAGTGAGTCACTTCAGGTTAACCCTGAGGACTATACTACCAAGCAGGATGTGGGGTTAGTGAGTCACTTCAGGTTAACCCTGAGGACTAAACTACCAAGCAGGATGTGGGGTTAGTGAGTCACTTCAGGTTAACCCTGAGGACTATACTACCAAGCAGGATGTGGGGTTAGTGAGTCACTTCAGGTTAACCCTGAGGACTATACTACCAAGCAGGATGTTGGGTTAGTGAGTCACTTCAGGTTAACCCTGAGGACTATACTACCAAGCAGGATGTGGGGTGAGTGAGGTAAAGGTCCTTAAAGACCTCTGACCTCTACCTGCTCCTTAATGACCTCTGACCCCTTCCTGCTCCTTCATGACCTCCGACCCCTACCTGCTCCTTCATGACCTCCGACCCCTACCTGCTCCTTAATGACCTCTGACTCCTACCTGCACCATAATGACCTCTGACCCCTTCCTGCTCCTTCATGACCTCCGACCCCTACCTGCTCCTTAATCATATGATTTCACTGTCAGTATATTTGTATGAAGCTGTCTGATAAATGATTAATACATCTTAAGATATGAGGCTGCTTATCAAAGCTATGTTTTATGGCTGTTATACAACATGATTAGGGTAAAGGACACACAGGTGTCTCTCTCTCACACACACAACACACACACACACACACACACACACACACACACACACACACACACACACACACACACACACACACACACACACACACACAGTTACCAGAAGAAGAGAGCTAACACAAGACTTAATAAAAAAGGTACATTCAAGTTAGGTTTGTTGAACCGTATGTTAAAGATGTCTGTACATATAAACATATAATATACATATGATACTACATTAACTTAACAATAAATGGCTTTTAAAAGAAATCACCAAAGTGTGCCAGTTGGAACCGGCTCCCTGGTGCATAACTAGTTTAGAGACATACTCTTTAACCCCTTGGTCAACGCTCACTACTCACCTTATAACGCTGTCCACCGTTTAGTTTATAAGGCTTGTTTCCTTAGTCTCCACAAAGAGAGGAGCTGCCTCCACCTCGTGCTGCCTGGCTTTAGGGTTAAAGGTTTCTCTCAAGTCTATCTCGTGGCCCCGCCCCGTCTCGTGGCCCCGCCCCCGTCTCGTGGCCCCGCCCCCGTCTCGTGGCCCCGCCCCCGTCTCGTGGCCCCGCCCCCATATAGTGGCCCCTCCCCCGTCTCGTGGCCCCGCCTTCGTTTCGTGGCCCCGCCCCCGTATCGTGGCCCCGCCCCCGTCTCGTGGCCCCGCACCCGTATCGTGGCCCCGCCCCCATCTCGTGGCCCCGCCCCCGTCTCGTGGCCCCGTCTCGTGCCCCGTCTCGTGGCCCGTCTCGTGGCCCCGTCTCGTGGCCCGTC
>JANIIK010001147.1:5000-14224 GCA_027704905.1 Muraenolepis orangiensis
AGCCTCAACCATCCAATTCCTGCTGAACTTTGGAACTAACTCCAGCCAGATACCAAGATAGTGTCAGTGACAGTTCCACGTAGATCTCTGAACCCTGACTGGTGCTGACATAACACACCGTCTGTTGAGAGGTGAGCTGATTATTAACTAAGGACTCCAGGATTTCAGCAAGAAAGGACAATGTGGAAATTGGCCAATGGTTATTGAGATCATTTTTATAACGCCTTTATCTATATTTGACAGGACTATATTCAAGGATCAGAAGAGATAGCTTGAAGTCCTTCCTGAACCAGAGAGTGAATGAAGGCCTGTAGAGTGAACTGAGAGGTCTGGTTTAAGGAGGGATTATGAGCCAATGGTTCACCACTCAGAGCCCATCCTGCGTACCTCATAGCAAACACATTTATGGCAGGAGCAAAGTGCGTGTCCAAAGCTAATCTCTGGTATCTTATTTATGAAGCAGTCATAAAGCGTAACAGGAGAAGGAACAGATATAGTGGACTTGTTATGGTTTACCTTCACTGCTTTCCAGAATGTTAACAGATTTGTAGAACAGCTAGAGATTCATTCCACGTCATAATTGGCCTTAGCTTTACTCAAGGAGGATTTAAATGTATTACTAAGTTATTTCAGACCGTTCATTTAAAGTGTTTACATTTATCTGAGTATCAATCCTAGAGCTCGATGTTTGTTTAAAGTGTTTACATTTAATTTAGTATCAATCCTAGAGCTTGATGTTCATTTAAAGGGTTAACATTTCATTTTGTATCAATCCTAGAGCTTGATGTTCATTTGAAGTGTTTACATTTCATTAAGTATCAATCCTAGAGCTTGGTCTTTCCAGTCTTCCAGAGGCCAGCGGTCACTAAAGCCAAGCACTAAACTCCAGAGTCATTGTGTCCTTCCTATTGGACAGAATGGCTCATCAATCAGCTGTGACAGATGGAGATGGTCTCACATCGCCTCTAAACCATGTGCATCGTTCATCCACCAACTGGAGGGAAAGTCACCAAGAACCAGCGTGGCTGAGTTATTGTACGCAGTACGGAAGTCTGCTAGTTTATGAATTGAACTAGAGACAGCTGAGGGTGGTCTGTATACACTCATCACGGGAATGTATTATTACCAAGTTAAGTTTCAGAGAAATTAACTCAAACTAATTGGGTACTGTGACATCAGTTTAAACAGTAACAGATGAACATATCCAGCGTCACGTAGGAAACCTCAGAGTTATGTTCAAGACCTGTTTCAGTCCACCAGGATATCAGGGTCAGTCTGTGATACACCACTTCTCAGGTCATTAAAGGTTTGATTCTTAATAGACTTGTGATGTTTAAATGCATCGGCCCTGGATGTTAAAGCATGACGGTTAAGTGAGACTTCAGAGTCATTGAAGGCCTACATAGAAACATAGAGCTTATTTGGGGTTTAGGAGATATGAATATTACGTGACATTAATATATCTTCAGTTATAATAACTTGTAGAGAGGTCCGCCTACACCTAAAGGCACGTGACGCTGCTTTTAGGTCAGGCGATGCACTGGCCTACTGTTTAGCCAGGGCTAATCTGAAAAAGGGCATCAAGCAGGCCAAGCTCAAACACAAGGGAAGGGTTGAAGACCACTTCAACAACCCTGATCCCCGACGCATGTGGCAGGACATCCAGGCCATCACGGATTATAAACCCTCCAACAACTCAACCCCCAACCACCGACTCATCCCTCCCTGATCAACTCAATCAATGTTTTGCTCGCTACGACCGGAACAACCCAACCGCCCACCAGGGCTCCTCCCCCCCCTGACCACTAGCCCCTCCCCCTCTCCCCCACAGACCACCAGCCCCTCCCCCTCTCCCAACAGACCACCAGCCCCTCCCCCTCTCCCCCACTGACCACCAGCCCCTCCCCCTCTCCCCCACAGACCACCAGCCCCTCCCCCTCTCCCCCACAGACCACCAGCCCCTCCCCCTCTCCCCGCTGACCACCAGCCCCTCCCCCTCTCCCCCACAGACCACCAGCCCCTCCCCCTCTCCCCCACAGACCACCAGCCCCTCCCCCTCTCCCCCACAGACCACCAGCCCCTCCCCCTCTCCCCCACAGACCACCAGCCCCTCCCCCTCTCCCCACTGACCACCAGCCCCTCCCCCTCTCCCCACAGACCACCAGCCCCTCCCCCTCTCCCCCACAGACCACCAGCCCCTCCCCCTCTCCCCCACAGACCAGCCCCTCCCCCTCTCCCCCACAGACCACCAGCCCCTCCCCCTCTCCCACACAGACCACCAGCCCCTCCCCCTCTCCCCCACAGACCACCAGCCCCTCCCCCTCTCCCCACTGACCCCCAGCCCCTATGTGTGTGTGTGCATGCATGCATGCATGCACACACACACATAGTGTGTGTGCACACACATAGTGTGTGTGCACTTCTATATGCCTGTGTGTGTATTCTAAGTGTCTATGTGTGTGTGTGTGCATGCATGCATGCATGCGTGTGTGTGTGTGTGTGTGTGTGTGTTTCCATATATGTGTGTGTAATTATATATGTGTCTGTGTGCATGTGTGTGTACTTCTATATGTGTGTGGGTTTTTATATATGCGTGCGTGTGTGTACTTTTGTGTGTGTATACTGTATATGTATATAGTATATTAGTACAGCCCTTAATCAGAGTTACAGTGTGGCTTTACAGGCCATCTGATTATGAAACCAGAATCACATCTGGTTCTCCTTCCAGTCTGGATCTGTTGTGTCACTTATTTGATAGCGGAATGTTTTTACATTTCTTGTGAGAAATGAGGTATTATAATAGTAGGGTCATGTAGGACCAGGCTGCCTATCCCTTTAAGAGAGAGGGGGTAGTGTTATACTAGTAGGGTCATGTAGGGCCAGGCTGCCTATCCCTTTAAGAGAGAGGGGGTAGTGTTATACTAGTAGGGTCATGTAGGGCCAGGCTGCCTATCCCTTTAAGAGAGAGGGGGTAGTGTTATACTAGTAGGGTCATGTAGGGCAGGCTGCCTATCCCTTTAAGAGAGAGGGGGTAGTGTTATACTAGTAGGGTCATGTAGGGCCAGGCTGCCTATCCCTTTAAGAGAGAGGGGGTAGTGTTATACTAGTAGGGTCATGTAGGGCCAGGCTGCCTATCCCTTTAAGATAGAGGGGGTAGTGTTATACTAGTAGGGTCATGTAGGGCCAGGCTGCCTATCCCTTTAAGAGAGAGGGGGTAGTGTTATACTAGTAGGGTCATGTAGGGCCAGGCTGCCTTTCCCTTTAAGAGAGAGGGGGTAGTGTTATACTAGTAGGGTCATGTAGGGCAGGCTGCCTATCCCTTTAAGAGAGAGGGGGTAGTGTTATACTAGTAGGGTCATGTAGGGCCAGGCTGCCTATCCCTTTAAGAGAGAGGGGGTAGTGTTATACTAGTAGGGTCATGTAGGGCCAGGCTGCCTATCCCTTTAAGATAGAGGGGGTAGTGTTATACTAGTAGGGTCATGTAGGGCCAGGCTGCCTATCCCTTTAAGAGAGAGGGGGTAGTGTTATACTAGTAGGGTCATGTAGGGCAGGGTTGCCTATCCCTTTAAGAGAGAGGGGGTAGTGTTATACTAGTAGGGTCATGTAGGGCCAGGCTGCCTATCCCTTTAAGAGAGAGGGGGTAGTGTTATACTAGTAGGGTCATGTAGGGCAGGGCTGCCTATCCCTTTAAGAGAGAGGGGGTAGTGTTATACTAGTAGGGTCATGTAGGGCCAGGCTGCCTATCCCTTTAAGAGAGAGGGGGTAGTGTTATACTAGTAGGGTCATGTAGGGCAGGCTGCCTATCCCTTTAAGAGAGAGGGGGTAGTGTTATACTAGTAGGGTCATGTAGGGCCAGGCTGCGTCTGTGTGTGTCTGGAAGTGAACGGGAGTAGTATCAATGTCCATGTCACGGTTACGGTGGTTGACAGGGGGCGTTGCCAGGCCGCGTGCGCTAGAGGCGCACACACACGCACCTGCCAACCATTACCGTGGCTAATTGCCATTGATCTCACCTGGGGGCTATTTATACAGCGGCGTCAGTGAGAGACGTCGCTCGTTCGTACTGTGTGTAACCGGTACGCTACCAGACCAGGTGACATTCATCCCTGGCTTTTGATCACCCTGCTACGGGCTATCAGAGAGATAGCCCGCTCGGCTGCTGTTCCAGCCCCTCGTCGGTCCGGAAGATCGACGCACCTCGACGCACCACGTCAACGCACCTTGACTTCCCGGTAACCCGACCCATCGCCTGTCCCAACTATCCCTACGTCTTCTACCTGTCGGCTTAATGCACCTCGATCTCCCGGTCCCAGATCCCTCGTCGGTCCTGGAGATAACAATCTATTGTGTTTTGTGCCATAATAAAACCCCTGTTCTTCCTTTCCTGGTCTCCGCCTGCGTTCTGGGTCCAACCTCACCACACACCTTTGTGTGGTCATTAAGTGGTTATTGAACCTGAAGCCTGTGCTTGGGCCCTGGATCAATATCCCCTGTATTCCTCCACTACGGTCTGGGAGCAGGTCAGGAACGTTCAACACATGCAACAGTTTCATTATTTAGTTATTTACTTACATATTGAGCTCTTAGTCAATTGTTCATTCATGTGTTCATTGTTCTTTATCTCAAAGGTTCACAGCGACCTCTGCTCTTAATCCATGACCCAATCCCTTCACGGTTCTTACTGGTATTTTAATATCTGTATATCGCTGTGTTCTGCTGCTCCCTGCTGGCGACACTAGAGCATTACAACACCACGCAGCTCTAATAATATCATATATATATATTATATACAAGCAGTTATATACAGTGTGTGTGGTGTAGGTTTGGACTTGTGCTTAACACACACACACACACACACACACACACACACACATACACACACACACTCACACACACACACTCACACACACACACACACATATACAACACATATATGTGTTGTATATATGTTAATTGTTGTCTTTCTTGATGGTATCTTCTCTAGCGATGTTGATTCATGTTGTGGAGCAGCAAAAAGTTGGGCAAAAGCTAAACAAGAACCACTAGACATGTCTTAATCATAGTTTAATACACCTTCAGCCAGTGGTTAAAGTTAACCACTGGTTAATCGCCTGAAGATGTTGACCACTAAACACCCTTTGAACAACCACATTTAACCATGCATTAAAAGTGAACCACCGATTAGCTGATTTAACGACTCGTTAAGAGTTAAACACCCTTCAACCAACCGGCCCCAGAAGAAGAGAGCCAACACAAGACTTAATGAAAGGTTTATTCAGGGTAGGTTTGTTGAACTGTATGTTAAAGATGTTTGGGTAACTGACAACTGATATATTGATAACCCCACCCATGTGTAGCAGGACCACTGGTTCAGGTTCTGTCCCACACTCATCTCTAGGCCTAAAACATTCTAATAACCAGATAAAACATTGTAATAACCAGATAAAACATTGTAATAACCAGATAAAACATTGTAATAACCAGATAAAACATTCTATTAACCAGATGAAACATTCTAATAACAGATAAAACATTCTAATAACAGATAAAACATTCTAACAAAGTGTTGATGTTAAGGATGGCTCTTCCTCATGCGTTGCACTGGGAGAGAAGTCGTTGGGACGGAGACGATGAACTGTTTAGCCCTTGGTCAAGGTTTATCTTGCTCTGCTCAGTGGAGCTAACTTAGAACACACACACCATCTGACCATCAGGTGAACACCCCCTCATTAACATACCACGCAAGCCTGCGTCCTCACTTAGCGCCTAACGCTTCAGTGCCTCACAGTGGTACAATAACAACACCGCATCCCCCGTGAACTTGGGTACAGAATAGACTCAATCTATACACATGTAACAACCGAGGACATATGTAGACCTGTCACTCAACACCCCACTTGTACTCAGGTTGCTGTACTCCAAACATGTCAACAAAACAACAAAGAGACAAACAAAACTCCAAAAACCATTCCTGCAAACGTCTTCAGTTCCATCTTAGTTGGAGGTGTTGTCATGATGTCTGCCACCATCTCTTCAGTAGGGCAGGACACCAGAGGTACTTTCCCATCACTTACAGTTGATCTAATGAAGTGGTACTTTATGTCCACGTGCTTACACCGCTGTCTGCTACAGGGTTCTAGGGCGATGGTTCCCTGGTTGTCCTCATACTCTACTGTTTGTGTCTATTTGTAATCCTCCATACCCTCCAGTAACCGCTCTAGATATATACACTCTTGTATAGTTGAGGCCAGAGCCATGTATTCCGCCTCACAGGTGGAAAGTGCTACTGTAGGCTGCTTCCTACTCTCCATGAGACTAAAGAGCTGTTCTTACTGAGGCCTACACATTACATGACATTACAGTCATTTAGCAGACACTTTTATCCAAAGAGACTTACAATAGTGTGTTTCAACAAAGGAAGGAAAGAGAACAACTCGTCACCAGAAGTCAAAAGTGCATTTCATTTCTAACACGTCTCCAATAACTGAACCAGAGCTCAGGTAGAAGTACAATAATTCAGACTAAAGTGTAAGGGACAAAGTACAATAAGTTGGCAAACAATATGCAACAATATTGTAGTGTATGTTTATACCCTTATTATAATCTAAACACTGTCTTATGGTCCTCTATACATAGCAGTAGGTGGTGTAGTGTATGTTTATACCCTTATTATAATCTAAACACTGTCTTATGGTCCTCTATACATAGCAGTAGATGGTGTAGTGTATGTTTATACCCTTATTATAATCTAAACACTGTCTTATGGTCCACTATACATAGCAGTAGATGGTGTAGTGTATGTTTATACCCTTATTATAATCTAAACACTGTCTTATGGTCCTCTATACCTAGCAGCAGATGGCTACATCATAATCTTCTGGTGAAGCCAAGGCCCACTAGGTCATAGAGATGTGTTGAGATGTTCCAGTTATCGGCTGGTGTCCCTGTAGGCCCTTATAAGGGTACCTTTAGGGTGCCTTCAACGGTGTCCTATGGACGTACCGTGAGCCATAGCCGTAGGGAGTCGTGCCGTGGGGAACGTTTGACCGATAAGAATGAAGTGATGTCCAAGCCACGGAATGTGGGAGAACGTATCTACTGGGTAAGAAGGAGAGGATCTTCAGTCTGACAATTGGCACGGCAGACTCCATCTTGCTGCAGTTGATTATTGTTATCCGGACCTCTGCAATTGATTCTTATCCATCCGAGTACAAATTATTCTACAATGCTATTAGTATATTATATATATAGTATATTATATATATAGTATATTAGTATAGCCCTTAGTCAGAGTTACAGGGTGGCTTTACATCTAATGATGAAACCAGAATCACATCTGGTTCTCCTTCCAGTCCGTTTGGTCACTTATTGGATAGAGAGAAATGGGGCTTTGATTTAGTCAATGTATATACTCTTTAGTGTATTGTTATGATGGTTATTATGAATATTATTGATGGTTGTTGGTTATCGTTTCCCCCTCTCTGTGTTAAGGTTATTTTTCGGCTTCGTCCCAAGCAGCAAAACCCGTTATTTGAAGCCAAACCAGGTTTGACTTGGGTTGTATTTTGGTGTTCAACAAACGCTCATCAAACTGGTTTCTTGACCCCAACAGAAGGAACTCTAAAAGTAACGTTTGTTAACATTCTGATCGGGTGTTGAACGCAACGTTTAAAAAGGAAAAGGAAGGACTTGGAAAAAAAGGAAGAAAAAAAGGAAGAAAAAAAGGAAGGACTTGCTTGGACTCCTTGTCCAATCAAGGAGTCCAAGCAAGTCCTTCATCACTCACCTCCCTCCTCCTCATCACTAACCAACCTCTTCCTCACTAACCATCTTCCTCTTCATCACTGACCACCCTCCTCTTCATCACTCACCTCCCTCCTCTTCATCACCCACCACCCTCCTCTTCATCACTAACCACCCTCCTCTTCATCACTCACTACCCTCCTCTTCATCACTCACCACGCTCCTCTTCATCACTAACAACCCTCCTCTTCATCACTAACAACCCTCCTATTCATCAATCACCACCCTCCTCTTCGTCACTCACCACCCTCCTTTTCGTCACTCAGCACCCTCCTCTTCATCACTCACCACCCTCCTCTTCATCACTCACCACCCTCCTCTTCATCACTCACCACCGTCCTCTTCATCACTCACCACCCTCCTCTTCATCACTAACAACCCTCCTCTTCTTCACTAACAACCCTCCTATTCATCAATCACCACCCTCCTCTTCGTCACTCACCACCCTCCTCTTCGTCACTCACCACCCTCCTCTTCATCACTCACCACCCTCCTCTTTATCACCCACCAGCCTCCTCTTCATCACTCTTAACCCCCTCTTCATCACTAACCACCCTCCTCTTCATCACTAACAACCCTCCTCTTCATCACTAACAACCCTCCTCTTCGTCACTCACCACCCTCCTCTTCATGACTCGCCACCCCCCTCTTCATCACTAACCACCCTCCTCTTCATCACTCCTCTTCATCACTCACCACCCTCTTCTTCATCAATCACCACCCTCCTCTTCGTCACTCACCACCCTCTTCATCACTAACAACCCTCCTCTTCATCCCTAACCACCCTCCTCTTCATCACTCCTCTTCTTCACTAACAACCCTCCTATTCATCAATCACCACCCTCCTCTTCGTCACTCACCACCCTCCTCTTCATCACTAACAACCCTCCTCTCCATCACTCACCACCCTCCTCTTCGTCACTCACCACCCTCCTCTTCATCACTAACAACCCTCCTCTCCATCACTCACCACCCTCCTCTTCATCAATCACCACCCTCCTCTTCGTCACTCACCACCCTCTTCATCACTAACAACCCTCCTCTTCATCCCTAACCACCCTCCTCTTCATCACTCCTCTTCTTCACTAACAACCCTCCTATTCATCAATCACCACCCTCCTCTTCGTCACTCACCACCCTCCTCTTCATCACTAACAACCCTCCTCTCCATCACTCACCACCCTCCTCTTTGTCACTCACCACCCTCCTCTTCATCACTCCTCTTCTTCACTAACAACCCTCCTATTCATCAATCACCACCCTCCTCTTCGTCACTCACCACCCTCCTCTTCATCACTAACAACCCTCCTCTCCATCACTCACCACCCTCCTCTTTGTCACTCACCACCCTCCTCTTCATCACTAACAACCCTCCTCTCCATCACTCACCACCCTCCTCTTCATCACTAACCACCCTCCTC
>JANIIK010001149.1:0-17500 GCA_027704905.1 Muraenolepis orangiensis
TTTTTTTTATAATTTTATTTTCATTTTCAACCAGCATGGATACAGGATATGGTCAGAATCAAACAGAAAGACATGTATAATCCACTTTGGTTATTTTTTCCACCCCCAATCCCTCCCACCAGTTCCCTCCCATCAGCGCCCCCCCATTCCCTCCCACCCGCCCCCCCCCCCAGATTCAACTCAGACAAACATTTGACAAACACAACATAAACCTAAACCAACATAAACCAAAACCAACAGAGACATACACATCAGATACGAAAATAAGTCAAACGCAACAAAACAAAAACACATTCACATCTTCAATATCTCTTACACGTGTCTCAACTTGCCCTGAAGTCCCAACATAGTCCTACAGAGTCAACTATGGAAGTGTACACATCTTTACATGTTCCATATAAGTCAAAAAAGGTTGCCATGTCTTATAGAATCTATCCGTAGAGCCTCCTAAGGTGCATCTCATCTTTTCCAAGTGTAGGAACCCCATCACATCTCTGGTCCATTGGACATGTGTGGGAGAGGCCTCCTGCTTCCACATCATAAGTATTAGACGCCTAGCAATTAGGGTAGTGAAAGCAATGACTTTCGAGTATTTTATGGGAATAGGCATATCCTCTGGTGCCACTCCAAAGATTGCGATTGTAGGGGAAGGGTCAATTTTGATTCCAAATATTACAGAAAAAGTATCAAATATAGATGTCCAATAGTTATATAAATTTGGACAAGTCCAGAATGTATGAACGAGAGAGCCCGTCATCGTCTTGCACCTATTGCACAAAGGATCTGTCCCTGGATAAATCTTAGCCAACTTCTCCTTTGAGAAATGCAGACGGTGTAACACCTTAAACTGCAGGAGCCCATGTCTGGCACATATCGAGGAGGAGTGAACATTCCGGAGAATAGATTGCCATTGTTCATCTGAAAATTCCACAGAGAGATCATCCTCCCAATGAGATTTAATAATAGTGAGAGAAGGGGAATGTAGGGTCGACAACATATCATACAATACTCCAATCGCTCCCCTTCTGTATACGTTAACATCTAGAAATTCATCTAAAGTTGTTTTTTCAGGCATATTTGGAAATTGAGGACATCTGTTGCGTACAAAGTCACGAATTTGCATATAACGGAAAAAGTGAGTCCGAGGGATGTCATGTTTTTGAGTCAGCTGAGTAAAAGAGGCAAAAACCTTGTCAATATACAGATCTTTAAAACTAGATATACCCTTATTGCTCCAGATCTTAAAGGCAGAGTCCAATAGGGACGGTGGGAACATATGATTACAGGGGATTGGTGCCCGAGACGACATTGATTGTAGACCGAACCTTTTCCTACATTGTATCCAGATTCTAAGAGAGTGATGCACTATCGGGTTATATCGGTAAGCGTCTAATTTCAATGGAAGGGCTGAACTAATCAAAGCTTGCAATGAGGTTTTTCCGCAGTGGGAGGACTCAATATGCAACCACGCTGGAGTCTCAGTCGACAGATCCCCCATCCAGTAAAGAATATTACGTGTGTTTGCTGCCCAATAATAAAATTGAAAATTTGGCAAAGCCAGCCCCCCTGACCGCTTTGTCTCTTGTAAAAATTGCTTCCTAATCCTTGGAAGTTTGCCATTCCAAATGAATGCAGAGATCTGTTTATCTAATGTGTCAAAGAATTGTCTCGGTAAATAAACTGGGACGCACTGAAAGATATATAAGAATTTGGGCAGGACATTCATTTTAACAACGTTAACACGACCAATTACTGATAAAGGAAGCCTGTCCCATCTTTGAAGGTCTGATTTAGTACGCTCCAGGAGTGGTGTGAAATTTTTCTCGTATAGATTTTCATGTAAGCGAGTAACCTTGATGCCCAGATAAGTCAGATGATCCGCTACCACCTTAAATTGAAATGCCTCAAATGAGATCTCCTTAGCTTCACTGTTAACGGCTAACAACTCGCTTTTGTGCATATTCAATTTATATCCAGAGATACAGCCGAAATCTCTGAAAATGGTAAGAGCATGGGGAAGCGATTCCAAGGGGTCAGACACATAAAGTAACAGGTCGTCAGCATAGAGGGATAATTTGTGTTCTAGGCCAGCCCTGTGAATTCCCCTGATCCTGTCCTCCGTTCGCAACTTTATAGCTAAAGGTTCTATAGATATCGCAAACAGGAGAGGGGACAATGGGCACCCCTGTCTGGTTCCACGATTAAGTGGAAAATAGGGGGAGCATACATCATTTGTCTTGACACGAGCCATGGGCGAGTTATACAAGAGCCTTACCCACGAAATGTACCTTTCACCTAGACCGAATTTTCCAAGAGAATAAAGCAAATAATCCCACTCCACCCTATCGAACGCCTTTTCGGCATCTAGTGACAGAACAATCTCAGGTGTCGAAGATGAAGGGGTATATAAAATATTAAATAGCCTACGCAAATTAAAGAAGCCCTGTCTGCCCTTTACGAATCCTGTCTGATCCGGAGATATCATAGAAGGCAACACGTGTTCTAATCTGAGAGCTAGAGTTTTAGACAGTATTTTACAGTCGACATTCAAAAGTGATATCGGGCGATACGACGAACATTGCAATGGGTCTTTATTTGATTTTAACAGAAGTGAAATTGTCGCTTGCTGGAGAGTAGGAGGCAGGCACTCCGAGTTGAAGGATTCCGAGTACATGTCCAGCAAGAGCGGAGACAGTTTGTCACTGAATACCTTAAAGAATTCCACCGGAAAGCCATCTGGACCGGGTGATTTACCAGACTGCATTGATTTAATAGCCAATTTGATTTCTTCTAAGGTAATATGCTGATCAAGTTCACTTCTGTCATCGTCCCCCAGAGTTGGAAACACCAGGTCCCCAAAAAATGCATCAAACACTTCAGGGTTTTTTAACGAGTCTGAATTATAAAGTTTAGAATAAAAATGTTGGAAACTCTCATTTATTATTTTAGGGTCCTTAGAGGCGTGTCCAGATTGGGTTTCAATTTCAGGGATCATATGCAAAGCTTCCGATTTACGAATTTGGTGAGCTAAAATCTTGGATGGTTTGTCCCCATGCTCATACCATGACTGTCTGGATCTGTGCATCAGCTGTTCAGTCTGCTTAGTGGAGAGTAAATTGAATTCCGTTTGTAAATTTAGTCTTTGTTTATAAAGGTCTGGAGACGGTGCCATTGAGTGCTGCTGATCCAGCTTCTTAATGAGAGCCGCTAATTCAGTTAAGCGCTTTTCTTTCTGCTTTCTAATAAACGAACAGTACGAAATTATATGGCCCCGTAGAAATGCCTTTAAGCTCTCCCAAATAGTGCCGAATGTTACATCAGCAGTCATATTTGTTTCCAGGAAAATGTCAATTTGCTGCGAAATATGTTGGACAAAACCGTTATCAGACAGTAATAGGGGACTGAGACGCCATGTGTAAACCGAGTGCTGGTTTGGAAAGTTGAGCTCTAGAGTGAGGGGACTGTGATCCGAAATTACTATACTATTATATGTGCAGGTCTTAACATTAGGAAACAGTTTTTGGTCAACAAAAAAATAATCAATCCGTGAATACGTTTGGTGAACAGGAGAAAAGAAAGAATATTGTCTAGCTAATGGAAAGAGAGATCGCCAAGCATCAACAGCACCGTATGACTCCAAGTACGACTTTAGAACCAAAGAGGACTTTGACATAACACAGGATCTTGTCGAGGATCTATCCAACATCGGGTCCATTGTGGTATTCATATCTCCCCCAAGGATCAACTGATGTGTATCTATATTGGGCAAGGAGTAAAGGAATTTTTTGAAGAATGTACTATCATCCCAATTAGGGGCGTACACATTTGCCAAAATGAGAGGGGTATTATATAACGAGCCCACCACTACCACATAGCGACCCTGTGGATCAGTGTTTACACTTGAGACAATAAATGGGGTAGATCTATGAATAAGAATCGCGACACCCCGTGCTGTATTGTTAAACGTTGAATGGAATAATTGACCAACCCAGTTTCTCTTAATTCTCGAGTGGGATGCATTTCTCAGATGAGTTTCCTGAAGAAAAGCTATATTCACCTTGAGGTACAGAAGATGAGACAATACCTTATTACACTTGAGTGGACGGTTCAGTCCTCTGACATTCCAACTGATAAGGTTGACTTGGCAACCATTAACTTTGGAGGTTGTAGTGGAGGGTGTCACCATCCTGACTCACTGGGGAGAATATGAAAGACCCTGCACACGCGTTGCACAGGTAGACTGTATGAAAAAGAACAGTTGTATGACTTCAGAGCAAGAGAAGATGTGAAACAAAAACAAAAAAACAAACCAGAACACAGATAACAAAACATTGACCCCCCCTCCCCAATATCCCCCCATGTCATCTCTAAGACAACCAAAAAAGCCCAAGCTTTTGTAGCTTCTCTGGAGAACACAACACTCAATAGAACCCTGGTCCTACAATTAAAAGAATATTGTCCAAAGTTATACCCCATGCATTTGAACATTGCAACCAAACAACTACTCTCCACACACAAGATAAAAGTGAGAGCAAAATAAACAAATAATGTTATCAAAAAAGCAATATTATAAAAATAAGAGCACCAAAAAAAAAATAAAAAATTAAAAAAAAAAAAATAAAATAAAAAAAATCACTACAATAATAAACCTTAATAATAATAAAACACAATATTGTACTTTTAAATTAAAAAATTAGAATAAATATTTTTTTTTTTCCCCCTCCCCTTATATATATATAAATCCCCGCCCCCCCGGAATGTCCAACGAATGAAAACAAGCGCCTCTCAACGTGAGCGAACCGCCGCCCCCCGGAGTGTCAAAAGTCGGAAAACAAGCGCTCCTCAACGTTAGCAGGCAACGCAACCCTGGATTTTCAAAGCCTGAAAACAAGCGCCTCCCTACGTGAGAGAAGCGCCGTCTTCCAGGGCGACCCAATGAAAGAAAACGAGCGCACCAGGCGAACGTTAACCTTCTCCAACCCGGAAATTTAAAACATAAATAGCCGTTTCAGTAACCATACTGGTATGTCCACTGTTATTGACCAGTTGACGGCGAAGGCAACAGAGTGGAGTTTATGAACTAGAAATAACATTAGTCCCCCACGCTTACAACTGGACTATTATAGCATGCTAAGAGGGTATGGATGGCAGCACACGCATTGTAGGATGCATATTAATCTAAACATACCCTCTGTTCAACCTGGGGCTGGATGCCGGCTACATCTTGTTTGCGATGAAATCCTTCACAGCCTGCGGGGTGTCGAACATGTTCTCCTCCCCCTGGAAGGATACTCGGAGACGGGCAGGATATACGAGGCCATAGCGGACCCCTTCTTTCCCCCGGAGCAGCTTCTTCACCTCGATGAACTCAGCCCTGCGTTTACTCAGGCCAGCACTGAAGTCGGGAAATATCATGACCTGTCCGCCTTGGAACTCCAGCCGTCCCTTCTCCCTGGCTAGGCGAAGAACCTGCTCCTTCTCCTGGAAGTAGTGGAATCGTGCGAGGAAAGACCGTGGGCGACCCCCGTTCGCTGGTCCCGTTGGATGCGCGCGATCCAAAGTCGGTGGAGATTGTAAACCGCCGGGTCCCCCCAGGATTTCAGTAAGAAGGTTGGCAACACATTTTGTGGGGTTCCCCGACTCCAAACCCTCCTTCACATGTAGAATGCGTATGTTGCATCTCCTTCCTCTATTCTCCAAGTCGTCTGTCTTAGCCTGCAGTATCTTGTAATTATCATACAACTGGTCGTATTGCTTCTCCATGGCTTCCAGGCGGGAGTCCAGGCCATTTAGCCCCTCTTCGTGTTCCTGTAGGGTGCCCTCGCAAGTTTCCAGAGCCGCTTTAAGTGGGGAGACCGCTCGCCTTATCTCCTCTCTCAGTGCGTTGTTCTCCTCGTGAATGACGGACTGGACTATGTTACGGATGGCTTTCAGTAAATTCTCGTCCACAGCATTGCCAGCATTAGCCGTCAGGTTGCTAGCTTGACTGGGTCCGGGAGTGGGTTTGACGGGTTTCGGGGGCATACTGTCTAAAGTGTATTAACAAAAATAGTAAAAAATTGAAACAATGAGCTCTCTCTCGAATGTAAAAGAATAAAGGCTGTTCTGTCGCAAATTGACATGTTGTACAGCTTAATTATTATAAGGATTCAGGACCTCGTGGTTCTTGCGACTACTCCATAGCGCGCCCCTAGTGGTCTCCCGTTCGATGTGATTTTAATGCTTAATTGTAAGCCCGATTGCCCCCGCCGGCGGAGACAGACGCAGCTACTTGTAAGAAACAGCGTCTCAGGGCACGTTAACGTTTAACAACCTGTTAATGTGTCATATGAGGCTAGTGGGTGACGTTGACCCTGCGCGTGTTGTTGTTGTCGTGTGGGTGTGGCTTGGTAATGAGGTTGGCCGGTCAGGCTCGGTATACAATGGCAGGTCCGCTACCCAAGAAATGTAAAGTAAATGTTCGGACATTCCAGCCCTCGTGGACGGAAGAGTGGGGTGTTTCAGAAGGACTGTGCTCAACGTCAAGAAGACCAAGGAGCTGATGGTGGACTACAGGCAGCAGAGAGGAGAGCACAGCCCTATCTCCATCGACGGTGTTGCAGTAGAGAGGGTCAGTGGCTTCAAGTTCCTCGGCGTGCACATCTCCGAGGACCTCACGTGGTCCACGCACACCACACACCTGGTGAAAAGGGCCCAACAACGCCTGTATTTCCTCAGGCGTCTGAGGACATTCAGCATGGGCCCCCGCATCCTGAGAACATTCTATACCGTTACCATGGAGTGTGTGTATTTATATAAATGTGTGTGTGTTTATTTAAATTTGTGTGTGTATTTATATAAATGTGTGTGTGTGTTTATTTAAATTTGTGTGTGTATTTATATAAAGATGTGTGTGTATTTATTTAAAGGTGTGTGTGTATTTATATAAAGGTGTGTGTGTATTTATATAAATGTGTGTGTGTATTAAAATGTGTGTGTGTATTTATATAAAGATGTGTGTATTTATATAAATGTGTGTGTGTATTTATATAAAGATGTGTGTGTATTTATATAAATGTGTGTGTATTTATATAAACGGGTGTGTGTATATATATATAAATGTGTGTGTGTATTTATTTAAAGGTGTGTATTTATATAAATGGGTGTGTGTATTTATATACATGGGTGTGTGTATTTATATAAACGTGTGTATTTATTTAAAGGTGTGTATTTATATAAAGGTGTGTGTATTTATTAGAATGTGTGTGTGTGTATTTATATCAATGTATGTGTGTATTTATATACATGGGTGTCTGTATTTATATAAACGTGTGTGTATTTATTTAAAGGTGTGTATTTATATAAATGTGTGTGTATTTATTTAAAGGTGTGTATTTATATAAATGTGTGTGTGTATTTATATAAATGTGTGTGTGTGTATTTATATAAATGTGTGTGTGTGTATTTATATAAATGGGTGTGTGCATTTATATAAACGTGTGTGTATTTATATAAATGTGTGTGTGTATTTATATGAATGTGTGTGTGTCTGAGAAATGGTTTAAATTATGTTAAATCGGTTCTATCAGATTTAGTGTGTTGCTAAACATCCGTTGTGTGATCGCTTGGTTCAGAGAACCAGGATCGGTGAGGCGGCGGGGCTAGATGACGTCACTTTTCACGAAACCGAAAGTAAACTTTAGTCTCTTTGTGACTCGACAGAAAGGCGTTTCCTCTTTGAGGCGCGACCGAGAGAGACGGTTCTTCTTTATGAGACTCGACGGAGAGAGACGGTTCCTCTTTATGTGACTCAACGGAGAGAGACGGTTCCTCTTTATGAGACTCAAGGGAGAGAGACGGTTCCTCTTTATGAGACTCGACGGAGAGAGACGGTTCCTCTTTATGAGACTCGACGGAGAGAGACGGTTCCTCTTTATGTGACTCAACGGAGAGAGACGGTTCCTCTTTATGAGACTCAAGGGAGAGAGACGGTTCCTCTTTATGAGACTCGACGGAGAGAGACGGTTCTTCTTTATGAGACTTGACGGAGAGAGAGACGGTTCTTCTTTATGAGACTCGACGGAGAGAGACGGTTCTTCTTTATGAGACTCGACGGATAGAGACGGTTCCTCTTCATGAGACTCGACGGATAGAGACGGTTCCTCTTTATGAGACTCGACGGATAGAGACGGTTCTTCTTTATAAGACTCGACGGATAGAGACGGTTCCTCTTTATGAGACTCGACGGATAGAGAGACGGTTCTTCTTTATGAGACTCGACGGAGAGAGACGGTTCCTCTTTATGAGACTCGACGGATGGAGACGGTTCTTCTTTATGAGACTCGACGGAGAGAGACGGTTCTTCTATATGAGACTCGACGGATAGAGACGGTTCTTCTTTATGAGACTTGACGGAGAGAGAGACGGTTCTTCTTTATGAGACTCGACGGATAGAGACGGTTCTTCTTTATGAGACTCGACGGATAGAGACGGTTCCTCTTTATGAGACTCGACGGAGAGAGACGGTTCCTCTTTATGAGACTCGACGGAGAGAGAGACGGTTCCTCTTTATGAGACTCGACGGAGAGAGACGGTTCTTCTATATGAGACTCGACGGAGAGAGACGGTTCTTCTATATGAGACTCGACGGAGAGAGAGACGGTTCCTCTTCATGAGACTCGACGGAGAGAGACGGTTCCTCTTCATGAGACTCGACGGAGAGAGACGGTTCCTCTTTATGAGACTCGACGGAGAGAGACGGTTCCTCTTTATGAGACTCGACGGAGAGAGAGACGGTTCCTCTTTATGTGACTCGACGGATAGAGACGGTTCCTCTTTATGAGACTCGACGGAGAGAGACGGTTTTTCTTTCTGGAGACTAAGGAAACAAGCCTTTTAAACTAAACGGTGGACAGCGTTATAAGGTGAGTAGTGAGTGTTGACCAAGGGGTTAAAGAGTATGTCTCTAAACTTGTTATGCACCAGGGAGCCGGTTCAAACTGGAACACTTTGGTGATTTATTTTAAAAGACGTGATGTGTGTGTGTGTGTGTGTGTGTGTGTGTCTGTGTGTGTGTGTGTGTGTGTCTGTGTGTGTGTGTGTGTGGTGGTGTCGGATTACGTTCTACGCAGAAGCGGAATTTAAGGATCAAACTATATTTATTTAGCCAATGATTATCCTGATCCAAAGTTTTCTCAATACTGAATTAATCAACATACAAAACTAACAAACCCCGAGTTGAGATCCCCTCCTTAGTCTCACGCAATGTTATATACGACTGTCATGGCGCCTCCCTCACCAAACTGGTTCATTCTGGAACGTTCCAGTCCGCCCGTGCTGTCTCACGTGACTTGGCCTCGTGCAGTTCTCAGTAAACCTCTCAATAATTCTCCCTTTGTCTGAACATTCTGGTTATTACATTTCATGTGTGTGTGTGTGTGTGTGTGTGTGTGTGTGTGTGTGTGTGTGTGTGTGTGTGTGTGTGTGTGTGTGTGTGTGTGTGTGTGTGTGTGTGTGTGTGCCACTACAATATTCACCACAGATAATGAGTTTGATTTCAGCTACAAATTATATTATTTCTACTATTATTATTTATACAAATTGTTATGTTCACTGTTCTACCAACTCTCTCTCTCTCTCTCTCTCTCTCTCTCTCTCTCTCTCTCTCTCTCTCTCTCTCTCTCTCTCTCTCTCTCTCTCTCTCTCTCTCTCTCTCATTTCTTTATAAATGATTATGGGAAGTGCCCTTTTTCTCACTTGAGCTCCTGCCCCCGAACATGTCTGTGCTGTCCCTGGGTGTGTGTGTATTTATATAAATGTCTGTGCTGTCCCTGGGTGTGTGTGTATTTATATACATGTCTGTGCTGTCCCTGGGTATGTGTGTTTATATAAATGTCTGTGCTGTCCCTGGGTGTGTGTGTATTTATATAAATGTCTGTGCTGTCCCTGGGTGTGTGTGTATTTATATAAATGTCTGTGCTGTCCCTGGGTGTGTGTGTATTTATATACATGTCTGTGCTGTCCCTGGGTGTGTGTGTATTTATATAAATGTCTGTGCTGTCCCTGGGTGTGTGTGTATTTATATAAATGTCTGTGCTGTCCCTGGGTGTGTGTGTATTTATATCAATGTCTGTGCTGTCCCTGGGTGTGTGTGTATTTATATCAATGTCTGTGCTGTCCCTGGGTGTGTGTGTATTTATATCAATGTCTGTGCTGTCCCTGGGTGTGTGTGTATTTATATAAATGTCTGTGCTGTCCCTGGGTGTGTGTGTATTTATATAAATGTCTGTGCTGTCCCTGGGTGTGTGTGTATTTATATAAATGTCTGTGCTGTCCCTGGGTGTGTGTGTATTTATATACATGTCTGTGCTGTCCCTGGGTGTGTGTGTATTTATATAAATGTCTGTGCTGTCCCTGGGTGTGTGTGTATTTATATAAATGTCTGTGCTGTCCCTGGGTGTGTGTGTATTTATATAAATGTCTGTGCTGTCCCTGGGTGTGTGTGTATTTATATACATGTCTGTGCTGTCCCTGGGTGTGTGTGTATTTATATAAATGTCTGTGCTGTCCCTGGGTGTGTGTGTATTTATATAAATGTCTGTGCTGTCCCTGGGTGTGTGTGTATTTATATAAATGTCTGTGGTGTCCCTGTGTGTGTGTGTATTTATATAGATGTCTGTGCTGTCCCTGGGTGTGTGTGTATTTATATACATGTCTGTGCTGTCCCTGGGTGTGTGTGTATTTATATAAATGTCTGTGCTGTCCCTGGGTGTGTGTGTATTTATATAAATGTCTGTGCTGTCCCTGGGTGTGTGTGTATTTATATAAATGTCTGTGGTGTCCCTGGGTGTGTGTGTATTTATATAGATGTCTGTGCTGTCCCTGGGTGTGTGTGTATTTATATAAATGTCTGTGCTGTCCCTGGGTGTGTGTGTATTTATATACATGTCTGTGCTGTCCCTGGGTGTGTGTGTATTTATATACATGTCTGTGCTGTCCCTGGGTGTGTGTGTATTTATATAAATGTCTGTGCTGTCCCTGGGTGTGTGTGTATTTATATAAATGTCTGTGCTGTCCCTGGGTGTGTGTGTATTTATATAAATGTCTGTGCTGTCCCTGGGTGTGTGTGTATTTATATAAATGTCTGTGCTGTCCCTGGGTGTGTGTGTATTTATATAGATGTCTGTGCTGTCCCTGGGTGTGTGTGTATTTATATACATGTCTGTGCTGTCCCTGGGTGTGTGTGTATTTATATACATGTCTGTTTTGTCCCTGGGTGTGTGTGTATTTATATAAATGTCTGTGCTGTCCCTGGGTGTGTGTGTGTTTATATACATGTCTGTGCTGTCCCTGGGTGTGTGTGTATTTATATAAATGTCTGTGCTGTCCCTGGGTGTGTGTGTATTTATATACATGTCTGTGCTGTCCCTGGGTGTGTGTGTATTTATATACATGTCTGTGCTGTCCCTGGGTGTGTGTGTATTTATATCAATGTCTGTGCTGTCCCTGGGTGTGTGTGTATTTATATCAATGTCTGTGCTGTCCCTGGGTGTGTGTGTATTTATATAAATGTCTGTGCTGTCCCTGGGTGTGTGTGTATTTATATAAATGTCTGTGCTGTCCCTGGGTGTGTGTGTATTTATATAAATGTCTGTGCTGTCCCTGGGTGTGTGTGTATTTATATACATGTCTGTGCTGTCCCTGGGTGTGTGTGTATTTATCTAAATGTCTGTGCTGTCCCTGGGTGTGTGTGTATTTATATAAATGTCTGTGCTGTCCCTGGGTGTGTGTGTATTTATATAGATGTCTGTGCTGTCCCTGGGTGTGTGTGTATTTATATCAATGTCTGTGCTGTCCCTGGGTGTGTGTGTATTTATATCAATGTCTGTGCTGTCCCTGGGTGTGTGTGTATTTATATCAATGTCTGTGCTGTCCCTGGGTGTGTGTGTATTTATATCAATGTCTGTGCTGTCCCTGGGTGTGTGTATTTATATAAATGTCTGTGCTGTCCCTGGGTGTGTGTGTATTTATATAAATGTCTGTGCTGTCCCTGGGTGTGTGTGTGTTTATATAAATGTCTGTGCTGTCCCTGGGTGTGTGTGTATTTATATAAATGTCTGTGCTGTCCCTGGGTGTGTGTGTATTTATATAAATGTCTGTGCTGTCCCTGGGTGTGTGTGTATTTATATACATGTCTGTGCTGTCCCTGGGTGTGTGTGTATTTATATACATGTCTGTGCTGTCCCTGGGTGTGTGTGTATTTATATAAATGTCTGTGCTGTCCCTGGGTGTGTGTGTATTTATATAAATGTCTGTGCTGTCCCTGGGTGTGTGTGTATTTATATAAATGTCTGTGGTGTCCCTGTGTGTGTGTGTATTTATATAGATGTCTGTGCTGTCCCTGGGTGTGTGTGTATTTATATACATGTCTGTGCTGTCCCTGGGTGTGTGTGTATTTATATAAATGTCTGTGCTGTCCCTGGGTGTGTGTGTATTTATATAAATGTCTGTGCTGTCCCTGGGTGTGTGTGTATTTATATAAATGTCTGTGGTGTCCCTGTGTGTGTGTGTATTTATATAGATGTCTGTGCTGTCCCTGGGTGTGTGTGTATTTATATAAATGTCTGTGCTGTCCCTGGGTGTGTGTGTATTTATATACATGTCTGTGCTGTCCCTGGGTGGGTGTGTATTTATATAAATGTCTGTGCTGTCCCTGGGTGTGTGTGTATTTATATAAATGTCTGTGCTGTCCCTGGGTGTGTGTGTATTTATATAGATGTCTGTGCTGTCCCTGGGTGTGTGTGTATTTATATAAATGTCTGTGCTGTCCCTGGGTGTGTGTGTGTTTATATACATGTCTGTGCTGTCCCTGGGTGTGTGTGTATTTATATAAATGTCTGTGCTGTCCCTGGGTGTGTGTGTATTTATATACATGTCTGTGCTGTCCCTGGGTGTGTGTGTATTTATATACATGTCTGTGCTGTCCCTGGGTGTGTGTGTATTTATATAAATGTCTGTGCTGTCCCTGGGTGTGTGTGTATTTATATAAATGTCTGTGCTGTCCCTGGGTGTGTGTGTATTTATATAAATGTCTGTGCTGTCCCTGGGTGTGTGTGTATTTATATAAATGTCTGTGCTGTCCCTGGGTGTGTGTGTATTTATATAAATGTCTGTGCTGTCCCTGGGTGTGTGTGTATTTATATAAATGTCTGTGCTGTCCCTGGGTGTGTGTGTATTTATATAAATGTCTGTGCTGTCCCTGGGTGTGTGTGTGTTTATATACATGTCTGTGCTGTCCCTGGGTGTGTGTGTATTTATATAAATGTCTGTGCTGTCCCTGGGTGTGTGTGTATTTATATACATGTCTGTGCTGTCCCTGGGTGTGTGTGTATTTATATAAATGTCTGTGCTGTCCCTGGGTGTGTGTGTATTTATATAAATGTCTGTGCTGTCCCTGGGTGTGTGTGTGTTTATATACATGTCTGTGCTGTCCCTGGGTGTGTGTGTATTTATATAAATGTCTGTGCTGTCCCTGGGTGTGTGTGTATTTATATACATGTCTGTGCTGTCCCTGGGTGTGTGTGTATTTATATACATGTCTGTGCTGTCCCTGGGTGTGTGTGTATTTATATAAATGTCTGTGCTGTCCCTGGGTGTGTGTGTATTTATATACATGTCTGTGCTGTCCCTGGGTGTGTGTGTATTTATATAAATGTCTGTGCTGTCCCTGGGTGTGTGTGTATTTATATAAATGTCTGTGCTGTCCCTGGGTGTGTGTGTATTTATATAAATGTCTGTGCTGTCCCTGGGTGTGTGTGTATTTATATAAATGTCTGTGCTGTCCCTGGGTGTGTGTGTATTTATATAAATGTCTGTGCTGTCCCTGGGTGTGTGTGTGTTTATATACATGTCTGTGCTGTCCCTGGGTGTGTGTGTATTTATATAAATGTCTGTGCTGTCCCTGGGTGTGTGTGTATTTATATACATGTCTGTGCTGTCCCTGGGTGTGTGTGTATTTATATACATGTCTGTGCTGTCCCTGGGTGTGTGTGTATTTATATAAATGTCTGTGCTGTCCCTGGGTGTGTGTGTATTTATATACATGTCTGTGCTGTCCCTGGGTGTGTGTGTATTTATATAAATGTCTGTGCTGTCCCTGGGTGTGTGTGTATTTATATAAATGTCTGTGCTGTCCCTGGGTGTGTGTGTATTTATATAAATGTCTGTGCTGTCCCTGGGTGTGTGTGTATTTATATAAATGTCTGTGCGTCCTGGGTGTGTGTGTTTATATACATGTCTGTGCTGTCCCTGGGTGTGTGTGTATTTATATAAATGTCTGTGCTGTCCCTGGGTGTGTGTGTATTTATATACATGTCTGTGCTGTCCCTGGGTGTGTGTGTATTTATATAAATGTCTGTGCTGTCCCTGGGTGTGTCCAGGGTGCGAACTGGAGGGGAGCAGGGGGAGCTATAGCTCCCCTAGTGGTGACATGAGCTCCCCTGGGAACATGGTTTGTGAAATTTGGGGGGAGCTCTAAAATACTGATATGATGACCAAATAAATTCCATTTTGGGCATTTTTTTTTCAAAGGTGTGAAATAAAATTATATTTAGAGTTTATGATTCATGAAAAAAGTGTGGCCTGCTTGCAGCGTGCAAGCAGGTGACACGAGAGAAGGGCTATGTGCATCGTTGTGTTGTGTGTGTGGCGTCGCGTCTCTCCAGGCAGTGAGAGGGTTGTGTTGTGCTATAGCTGTATTATTAATATTAATATTGTTCATGGTTGGTGCCGCTGGCTGCTCTTATCGCGTGTGTTCGGCTCTGTGTGGGCTACAGCCATAATAGGCTATAGCCCATGTGAAACAATGTAGCCTGTTTATGAGTCATTTTAAGTTGATTTAATTAAACAGTCAAACGTTACATTGGTGGTCTGTGGATTATTTATTATCAAGTTGATTGAAGTTTGCGTAGCCCATACATGCTCGATCTGTTGACATGAACATGATCCATCGGGACGTTTCATGTAAATGTAGACCTGTGGCACCACCCCGTGTGCAACAGATGTTCTCTTTATAACAGGCCTATGTCTGTGCTGTTGCTATTAATGCACGGATCAGCATTTACCCCCCCCCGCAAAATAAAATCCCGGCTCCCCCGGAGACCGTGGTATAGTTCGCACACTGGGTGTGTGTGTATTTATATAAATGTCTGTGCTGTCCCTGGGTGTGTGTGTATTTATATACATGTCTGTGCTGTCCCTGGGTGTGTGTGTATTTATATACATGTCTGTGCTGTCCCTGGGTGTGTGTGTATTTATATACATGTCTGTGCTGTCCCTGGGTGTGTGTGTATTTATATAAATGTCTGTGCTGTCCCTGGGTGTGTGTGTATTTATATAAATGTCTGTGCTGTCCCTGGGTGTGTGTGTATTTATATAAATGTCTGTGCTGTCCCTGGGTGTGTGTGTATTTATATAAATGTCTGTGCTGTCCCTGGGTGTGTGTGTATTTATATACATGTCTGTGCTGTCCCTGGGTGTGTGTGTATTTATATACATGTCTGTGCTGTCCCTGGGTGTGTGTGTATTTATATACATGTCTGTGCTGTCCCTGGGTGTGTGTGTATTTATATACATGTCTGTGCTGTCCCTGGGTGTGTGTGTATTTATATAGATGTCTGTGCTGTCCCTGGGTGTGTGTGTATTTATATAAATGTCTGTGCTGTCCCTGGGTGTGTGTGTATTTATATAGATGTCTGTGCTGTCCCTGGGTGTGTGTGTATTTATATAAATGTCTGTGCTGTCCCTGGGTGTGTGTGTATTTATATACATGTCTGTGCTGTCCCTGGGTGTGTGTGTATTTATATAAATGTCTGTGCTGTCCCTGGGTGTGTGTGTATTTATATACATGTCTGTGCTGTCCCTGGGTGTGTGTGTATTTATATACATGTCTGTGCTGTCCCTGGGTGTGTGTGTATTTATATAAATGTCTGTGCTGTCCCTGGGTGTGTGTGTATTTATATAGATGTCTGTGCTGTCCCTGGGTGTGTGTGTATTTATATACATGTCTGTGCTGTCCCTGGGTGTGTGTGTATTTATATACATGTCTGTGCTGTCCCTGGGTGTGTGTGTATTTATATACATGTCTGTGCTGTCCCTGGGTGTGTGTGTATTTATATACATGTCTGTGCTGTCCCTGGGTGTGTGTGTATTTATATAGATGTCTGTGCTGTCCCTGGGTGTGTGTGTATTTATATACATGTCTGTGCTGTCCCTGGGTGTGTGTGTATTTATATACATGTCTGTGCTGTCCCTGGGTGTGTGTGTATTTATATACATGTCTGTGCTGTCCCTGGGTGTGTGTGTATTTATATAAATGTCTGTGCTGTCCCTGGGTGTGTGTGTATTTATATACATGTCTGTGCTGTCCCTGGGTGTGTGTGTATTTATATACATGTCTGTGCTGTCCCTGGGTGTGTGTGTATTTATATAAATGTCTGTGCTGTCCCTGGGTGTGTGTGTATTTATATACATGTCTGTGCTGTCCCTGGGTGTGTGTGTATTTATATAGATGTCTGTGCTGTCCCTGGGTGTGTGTGTATTTATATACATGTCTGTGCTGTCCCTGGGTGTGTGTGTATTTATATAGATGTCTGTGCTGTCCCTGGGTGTGTGTGTATTTATATACATGTCTGTGCTGTCACTGGGTGTGTGTGTATTTATATACATGTCTGTGCTGTCCCTGGGTGTGTGTGTATTTATATAAATGTCTGTGCTGTCCCTGGGTGTGTGTGTATTTATATAGATGTCTGTGCTGTCACTGGGTGTGTGTGTATTTATATAGATGTCTGTGCTGTCCCTGGGTGTGTGTGTATTTATATACATGTCTGTGCTGTCCCTGGGTGTGTGTGTATTTATATACATGTCTGTGCTGTCCCTGGGTGTGTGTGTATTTATATACATGTCTGTGCTGTCCCTGGTCACGAGGAGATAGGATTGGCCAATCGTGGCGTTGGTAACGGATCACATGACAGTGGGAACCTTCCCTAAGGCGGAAAAACCGTTGACATTTCCTCTCTTTGACTCGACAGAGAGGCGGTTCCTCTTTATGAGGCGCGACGCGGAGAGAGACGGTTCTTCTCTTTCTGAAGACAAAGAGAAGAAGCCTTTTAAACTAAAGGGTGGACAGCGTTATAAGGTGAGTAGTGAGTGTTGACCAAGGGGTTAAAGAGTATGTCTCTAAACTTGTTATGCACCAGGGAGCCGGTTCAAACTGGAACACTTTGGTGATTTATTTTAAAAGACGTGATGTGTGTGTGTGTATGTGTGTGTGTCTCTGTGTGTTTGTGTAAGACTAATATATACCATGCGTATATTTACATATATATATATATATATATATATATATGTATGTATGTATGTATGTATCAGTGGCGAAGCGTGTCTATCCCAACTGGACCTTCTGTAGACCAGGGGTTCCCCAACTTTTCAGCCCGCGACGGCGCGACCCCCAAAATAACAGACC